>KZ308445.1:447752-478571 GCA_000376725.2 Ladona fulva
ATATACATACATACATACATACATGGGACTTTATTTGGCGAAATTGAGACTATAAAGTCCCATCTTCCATTTAACCAGTTAGAAAAGAAATACAAAGAAGAATTACAGAAATATACAACCTTAATAGATAAAAATAAAGACATTGAAAATAGCATAATTTGAATACAAATTTTGAAATACAAATATTAAAATACAATATTAAATACAAATTTTAAACATGCAAATAATAAACATACAATTATTAAAAGCATTGGTATGAGTATTACTAATTTTAAAAATACAAATGTGAAATCCAGGTAATAAAAATAAAAAGAAATATTAAAATGGGGCGCCTGAAAGACTGTCTGCCCGCTGACATGCGTCCGGCTCTGATGCTTGGAATCGCAAGAAGAGACAGGAAATGCAACACCTGGGTGAGAATGATCACGGGAGTGACAGAGACAGTTGATAAAATAAGGCCCTAAAGTGGATTTTGGCAGGAAATGTGGCAAGAAGAATCGACAACCGATCAGCAGTACTCAATTGGACATCAATCGACATCAGCAGTACTCGATTGGATTGCAAGAGATATGAAGTGGTCAAGAGGAAGACCAAAGAACCGATGGAATCGATAATAAATGGAATAGGAAGGTTTACAACAGACACCACGGTGAAACTTTGGGGCTCCAACTTCTGGGTTTTGGCAATGGATGGCAATAAATCGAAAAAGGGTCACTAGGGGACCTAAGTAAATATTCATAAGGTTTCAAGAGCTAATCTTGCCCATAACGTACAATCTTACACTAATAGAGTAATTTAAAAAAGAAATTGAAACATTCGACTGGGGCCCTAAAACGTACATTAACAGCAAATGAGTTATCAAGACCCACATGGGCTTTAAGCCTCAGCCTGCGAAGTTTGGCGCCTCCCGTTTCGCTAATTGATGATACAAACGAGAATTTCGCAAAATTTTGTTGTTATAAACAACCAGTTCCCATGACGATCAGAATGGGAGCCTCGTTCTTTTAGGAAAATTAATTACTGTAGAAGGACTGAGTGATCACTATGGTAATCAAATTAATATAAAAAAATCTTAGGTTATAAGAAGATAGCAATTAATTCCCCCTCTTCCTTGTGGGTGTTTTCCCGCACAGTGGGGTTTTGGTCATCTTCGATATTCAGTTGAGAAGATTTTTCCCAACAAACCAAATCTTTTGTTTTTCTCTCTGTTCTATAATAACTTCAATTAAGTTTCAATTATGAAGTGACATTTGAGGTTAGGTGGAAGAGAGGCCAATAGGCCTAACCTCGCCTAATTAAGTGTTTTTATTATTATATAATCTGAGCGGCTCGTTCGTCAATTCTGATTTGGATTTTTCATACCAATTTTTCACTATAAACCCTCACATCAGAACTGGAAGAAGGAAAATTTGGGTGAGAAACTAACACAAAAAAGACTAAAACAGCTTCGAATATCACCATCATGAGTTACTCGCAATTTAGAAACAAAATGTATTTAAAGGAAATTATTTCATGTGTATAATTATGATAATAAATGCAGCATACCAGAGGTAAAAACTTGGACGCCCCAAATTCAGAATGATTAGTAATATCTCCCTTTAATGGAGAACGCACACACTTCCCCATTCTCAAACGAATTTCCGGTAATGCGTTCCAAATACCAACTTTCACGGAAAATCCTTCCAAATTTTTGCTGAACATCTGCATCGTTCTCCTGATCCACCAAACAGCTACGCTTCCGAAGCCTGTTGTATACCTGGCGTAATGTAAAATTAAATTATTCGTTAAAGGAACTGAGATGGTTCCTAGTAAATGCTCTTAGATTTAATTCATAATATACAATATTAGTAAGGCATCATCCATGTTTGTTGAACGTATTTTTCTTCAAATTCAAATAGTTATGTATTCTTACTTCATATTCATTTTTACTTTCATATTCAAATAGTTTATGTTTATTATGAAAGAGGATTAAGAACGACTTATACCTTATACACGTTGCCACAGGATTTAATACATACGACCTATGTTTCGACGCATAGTTTCATCATCAAGTCACCTGATGATGGCGCTATGCGTAGAAACCTAGGTCGTATGTATTGAATCCTGTGGTAAGAAGAAGAGCTACCACGAAGTTGATGCCGAAATAGAGTATTTAGTTCACATTATTTTAGCATTATAGAATGAGGCGAGGTGTTGTGGAAATCCATATTAAGGAAGCTAAAGAAAACTTTCAGGGGTACGTTTTTCGTAGATTTATATTTAAAAAATAAACCTCTGGGATAAGTACAATTGAAGGTTTTCTAACGCTCCGCCTTATTTTGACTAAGTTCTCACTCTTCATGGAAGAAGGCAAAACCGAAGAAACTACTTCTGAGCTGATAGCTGAGCTATATCGGACTCTGAAATGTAAGAACGTTCGGATGTTATGTCTTACACGGCACTATTACATGCACGATTTTCAGGTTGCAACGTTTAAAAAAAGATGGTACGCGTATTCCGCCATTTTCACATCCCTCTCCGATAATTAAATGAGGAAACACTTAGATGCCTGTTAGGTGGGGTTGCTGCTAACGGACTGCAGAGAGGCGGACATGGCTCGGCTGCTGGGCGGAGAAGGCCAAGCTTAACTCCGCCCCCAAAGAGAGACCGAGTCGACCAATGGTACATGCTGGGCGTGAGGATCAAAGGAAGCCGACTGCTGGAGTGGAGGCGAAGGACAGCAATGGTGTGAGGATGAGCTCAGGAGTTGAAACCATCCTTGGGTACAGTCAGTCGTAGGGTAGACGCCGTGAAGGGTGCTACTTCCCTGATTTTTACAGCGTTAACAGGTGTCTCGTGCCCTGCTCTTGGGGTGCCCTTTACACGCTCTCCTAAACCGCATCTCAGTTGGGTTTATAAACGGGGAAATACTTCCGATACGATTCTTGTTCTGATTTTCCTTGGTCAGTGCTCTCGTAAAGTTGAAACGGATTTACTATTAAAGTTCTGCATATATTCAGCTTCCGCTAGCCAAGAAGCCAATGGATTAGACCGCTCTCACAATAACTTATTGCGCAGTTTTTGTGTTCTGGATTGTCAGAAGGTCTGCACGAAGCTCTGGAGCTCGAGTCGGTGAACTGGAGACTTGCAGTCGGAAGACTTGATTGAACGCGATTTGGTTTAATGGCAGTATCAACCCTCAACATGGCTCCGTACTTCACTGGATACCCCTTTCAAGGTAACTTTTCCGCCACGCGCAATAAAAGCTCCCTCCTCGCGCTCTTATCCGGAAACTTCAATGCCCGAGAGTGAAAGTTATCCGTTTTTCTCGAACCGCAAAGCAGATAGCGGATAAGTTAGCAGATCTAAGTTCATAATGTCCCTCAATTTCACATTTTGATTGACAAATAAGTGAAGATAAAATCGATTGATATGCTACTCATAACTTTCAAAAAGAATAAGGAACAGGTTCTCTTCTGGTGAATTTTTGATTGGTGACCTCCACGTGAATCGTGTTAAATTTCATGAATGCCGTCTTAAATGATTGCTTTTTATGAAGGATAATAGTTTAATCAAATATCATAACTGAGGTGGTTAAGCGTTTACCCGCAACTTCTCCATAGGAACCAGTGTGGCCCAATTTCAGTTGATTCGGCCCGTTGAAAATATCTTAAGAGTAAATGCCTTCTGAAATAAATGAAAACAGAAAAATACTTTCTTAGGCGTAACTTTATAACGAAATAAGAAAAGAAAAACTGTGGAGTTTTTACAATAATGAAATCCTTAAGATAAAAATCGTCTTACGTATTTTCCACAAATGGTGTGGAAACCTAAGTACACCTTTCAATAAATAAATGGAGTACCACGAAGTCAGATAAAATCACATAGATCATCTTTAGAATCCTGCTAATTCAGATAAGCAAAACCTCCACGAATGTGTATAAGTAGTTTTAAATAGGAAACCGGGGGGCACGAATGGAAAATTTTGCTGTCGCAAGTATAATATGATACAATAAGAGTTATATAAAATTTCTCCTCTTTGACGATGTTTACGACTATGGGTATACCTTGAAGTTTAGGTTAAACGAAGAGTTCCCTAAAATTCGTAAATGGCTACGCAAAGTATGATGCTAGCTAGTAGTAGTCACTCTGATAAACATTTTGACTAAATATAAGCCATTCCTTTACATCCATGACTGTGAAATCATAGATCAAGAAAGATAATTGATGGAATTTGCCGGGGACGTTGAGCAAAAAAGCAAAATGTATGTATTCTCCTTGAAACACAAACACATTCATAATCGGACGGTTAAGTAAAATTAGGTTCCTTGTAAATGGAGTAACAGTGAGAAATAATTCGGGTTGGGGAGATAGAAGATGATACAAACGCAAATATTTAGATACTCAAGACTAGAAATAAAGTAGACTAGAATGAGGAAAAATGAGTTAGGAGAGGTGCATACTAAAAGTAGAATATACCATTTCTCAGGGCAGGGCCGCGTCAATCAGCTGGGCGGCGTGTTCATCAACGGCCGACCGCTGCCCAACCACATCCGACTGAAAATCGTGGAACTGGCGGCAGCCGGCGTCCGCCCCTGCGTTATATCTCGCCAACTACGAGTATCTCACGGCTGCGTGTCCAAGATCCTCAATCGGTACCAAGAGACGGGATCCATCCGCCCCGGAGTCATCGGAGGGAGCAAACCGCGAGTGGCCACTCCTGGAATCGAACGACGGATCGAGGAGTACAAGAGGGAACACCCGGGCATATTCAGCTGGGAAATACGGGAGAGGCTAATCAAGGTAAGGATTCCCTCCTCCGGTCCAACAGTCGTAGATTAATCAAAGGTGGGGAACCTATAGCCTTTAGGCAACGAGCGGACTTTACGTCACCTTCCGAAACAAATGCAAACATTGAAATAATTCATATATCCGATCTTGTTCATTACTTCTAGTGAAAATATTATATAGAATGTTCCATTAGCTTTATTATTTTCTTTTCTCCGTCTTTTTAAATCTTTGTCTATGTGAAAGTACGACACTCAAGTGTGGCCTCATGGTGTCATATGCGGCCAGTTGATGTTGTGCCCTCTCATTGAAAGAAAATTCCTCGCCAATGCATTAATTATTAACTGACTAAGCTTATCGTGACAAATGTACCGATGTATGGTTTTAATACAGTTACTCATCCGATAGCAAGGTTTCGTATGCTTTCATAACAGGCCACAATTTCAATGTGAATTTGCGTTTCCTGTAGGTGGATACTAAATTTACTTGAACTTCCAATGCCTTTTCGATTTATAGTAGACGTTCCTTGTCTCTTTGTAAGGCTAACACTTTTGAAGAGGTGGCATTTAAGATAGCTTCTACTCTTTCTCATTCTTAGTACAAGCCTATCTACTGGGTAACCGTCAAGTTTTAAATTCGACAGAATACAAGCACTTTAATCAAAGAATAAACAGATTTTACATGACTGAAATGACAGAATCTTCCAAGTAAAGGAAATACAAGGGATTTTTTTCTAAAATGTCCTAAACACCTCATTATTAAAAGATTTTCAAACTTAAAAACCAGTCTGACAGTAAATATTAAATAACAATCTCTATTGAAAATGAATGAAGATAAATTCAGTTTGGTTAATGGCGCTCCTACAACATTTTTTATGCTTCACATTAATTTGAATACGTGCGTTTTTCGTAATTACAGCATTATTAATTGTTTTGTAAAATACAATACTAATGATTCCAAATGGCAAAGATTAAATGTTAACAAGCTGGCCTAAACGTGGAAATTTCACAGTTTATCTTGAAGTCATTCCATAGATCTGCATCTTAGGATTATGATCCTCGTATTTAATATAGGAATATGAATTTCATATGAACGAATTTGCAAACTAAGGGTACGCAAATAGCTAATATACAGAAATAATTTGAAGAATTGCGTAAAGCGATGAACTATTAAATGAGTCTGAATTTAAAGGCAAAAAATATTGTTTAGTTGCCTTAATTTCCGACTCACTATGATTCATACCAATGGAAAAGATCATCTTAATATCACAACAAAATGTTAGATTCTTCCATATTTATTAATTAAGTACGCAAAACAATGCCTATACTACTAGGTTATAATTTTTATTGAATATGCGAATGACAATACCGATAATATATTTTTAATGTGTGGGATGTATTCTCTTTCCTTCGAGGGAAATTCATTCCGAAACAATTCATACGCGAATATATGGAAATGGGGCTATGGTGGACATCGATAGTTCCATATTCTGAGAAAACCCTCTCAGATATTTCGAATCCCGTTTTCATGTACTTCGGCTGGGTGTTAAAGTAAAAATTATGGAGTCAGGACAATCAGGAAGTTTGGAAGAGCAAGTAATTTTCCTCTGACGAATTGCAAAATTTAAATCAGATGAATATCCTGTAAAATTAGCTACGTTTTGATCATTTTTGTACCACCAACTGAAATGATCTGAAGTATACGATGCTGAAATTACTAGTTACAGGTAAACTTTTGCAGTTTGCAGGGTTTAATTTTGAAAAATACCAATCTCATTATCGATTTTTTTAAATGGTCAATCCATTAAAAAAATCTAAGGAAATAATGGCCCGATGATTTAAACTGAGAAATTAAAGACAAAGGAAAAATATTTATGATTATTTATTTGCCACGGTTCAAAGAAAATACTTTGATATCGGTGTTGTTATCAAACTATGGCATATATATGCAATTGTCGTATGAGAATCACATCCACCGGTGGTGTACGTGTATTATTGGAGACAAAATAACATATAAAATCCTCTTTAACTCTTCTGTATGCATTTTCATTTTCTTCTCTCTCTCTCGATTGAAGCAATGCAGTTTAATGCATGAAAAGAAATACTCATACTTAAAACATAAAACTGAATCATTAGCAAAACTACGTTACTAGTAAAAGTAGCACTCATTATTTCTCAGTAAAGCCAACATTTCTAGCATAGTAGCATCCTCAAACTTTCCAAATTAATATCCAAAAAGCTTTGAAATGGGAATGAGGTTACTAGACGTAGGAGTGAGGTAGTTTACCCTTTGATGTGAATGGAAGACACCCACTTATATGTAGCACAAACCTATTCCCATTTGAAAGCAATCAATTTGGATTGGCTAGAATGAAAGAAATTGTCTAGCATCTCTTGCATGTCAATAGATGTTGTATCATAACAGCATATACAATCATAACAGCCATGAACAAGACTGAACGAATGCGACGGATGAAAAACAAATTTTTCGTATTTTTTCCAAAAAGAAATAAAAAATCGAGATATACAATAAATAAATATGATGAAGTAAATTTGCAAATATACATTTTCGTCGTGGATTTGGTATTCATTGCTCAAAGGATTGCCGTATTGATTTACTGACGATCTAGGTACACTCTGCAGGCTGCTTTTCCGCGTTTTCATTTCGCCAATTTCAGTCAGGATCGCGTTCGAGAGAAGCGAATTTCAGAGCAGATTTCGTAGAATCGACCTCCCTGATTATACTCGTGATAGCTGATCTTTCTGTGTAGCAGATGTGGAACTTGCTACTCTAATTGGTATTTCCATGTCTCCAATATTAAATGGGAAAAAAACACTTCATTTAGAATATAGTCCGTAAGTAGTATGTCGGCAGACGAAACTCGCGTTTGGAGGCAAACGGGAAGTTCCGGATTACTGATTTCTGGGAATCACCTTTTCTTTCATAAAACTCTTCGTTTAACTCCTATTATTATGGCCCACCATAAGGTTACATCTTCGCATATTGAGTTTATTCCACAACATTTACTTAAGTTATTCGTCATCTTGCATCGGAAATTTACAGTCGTACATTCATTTCCACATTCCGCAAACTGAATTTCATTTTTAGGAACTGTTTGATGCCGATTGATTGACGAGATGTCACAAAATTTAATAGTTTGGCTCGTCCATTCATGCAAATTTAGTTACTTCATGTTACATCGTTACTTCGCGTTAAAAACGGAAATTACCTCTAATGCTACGATAACGTTGAAGTATTTTTTGATACCTTTGGTAGCAAAGGTTCTACTTTCAAACCTTGCTTAACTGTGACAAAAACTGAACGACGACGCGCTATTTCTTTCCTAAATTCCGTTCGCGTTTTTAAGACCATAGGTTGTAACCCATAAGCCAAAGACTGACTAGATGTTGTCTACATATGTTAAACTAGTTTTAATCTACAGGAAAATAATCCAAGAAGTCAGAATTTTCATGACGGTTCCCTTACTTTTTTGATAAAATTTATTTTAAGAATCCGAACGAAACACTGCAATTCAACAACGATCCCTGTCTAATGTAACAAAAAAAAATAACAGGAATAATTCCCTTTAGCGACTCATTTTCTTAGAATTCGCACATTCTTACTGATAAACTGCCAATTGGTCAACGGCAGACGGAGAGTGAATGCTCAGTTTGATAGGAAACGCATATCTGAAAGGAGAGATCAAATTTCATCATAAGCGGTAATTAAACGAAAAATAAAGGTGGAAATCAACGAGCGCAATAAATATTAGTCCTTTTTGGTGGTACTCATGTTTATGTTTTTGACAGGAGGGGATATGCGAGAAGAACAACGCGCCGTCAGTGAGCTCAATCAGTCGGCTTCTTCGTGGTGTCGGCGGTCGGCGAGACGAGGCATCGGACCCGCACACCAACCACTCCATCGATGGCATCCTAGGTAAGACTCGTACCAAAATTCCTCGTTTTCTTTCGAATGTAGTCGAAGGGTAAAGTTTTAACCTATCTTGCTGTTTTCAATACATTATCGAAAGATTTCGAATATTCCGCAAGCGACCGGTTCTGGCCATCATCACCAACGTCTATTTATTCGCTATATAATTCTGCCTCGTTCGAAAAGCTCCAAAAAGCCGTTGTTTGTAAGCAAACCAACCGTTTGTTAGTCCCCTCCTTATATCATCCTGCTAGGAAATCCCTAGTCGGCTCAGATTCCGTTATGGATAAGCTCACTCGTAAACGTTTTTACTTCGCCTATGCCCTTTATAAAACTACATTTTTTGAAGACATACACGAGAATAACTGACATATTTATTCCCCTTTAACTGCGAAGTCTTTCTTTAATTGTTAAATGGCAATACACGAAGTACAGTCAACCCATATCGATTACGCTTGTACTTTAATGTACGTCTACTAAAAAAGGTTTCCCAAGATTTTTAAGATGAGATTTTTTCCTCAGAATGTAATGAAACTTCGGAATCTTAAACGGGGCGAAATCTCATTCAAATTACGAAATTTTACCGTAAAAAGGAAGTTGTCAGTAGTCATGGACTTGGTTTCGGATGTTTCAAGAATGCAGTAAATTTCACATGGAGGTATAGCTTAAACTATTGTTGAAGTTATTTATTCCGTTCAGTGCTCGTAATGATGTCTCATAAATTAAATGGGGACCTGAAGTAGCTGACGGCGTCAAGGAATACCTTTAGAGATCACCCCGTGTAAACAAATTTCAAGGGGCTATGAGATTTGAATGAGTTTTCCGAGCGTAGAAAATTTGAAGGTTTTTATCGAAATGAATAGAATGTGATGTTTGTTGAGGGCATTGGTGTGGACACATGAAGCACATGGGGCCCCTACGGTGTGCTTTCCTCCAATGCCACTACTTCACATTTCAAGAAACTTCATTCCATTTCAAGAAGCCACGAGATGGGACGAAATGTTCTTGTGGATACTTTATCCACAAACTGCTTTTAAAACGCCGCACAAAGAAAGAGATGGAAACTAACGAATTGAGACGTTGCTTTTAATAATGCTAGCGTACCATTCCCCGTTTAAGTAACCGGTAAAAATCGCATAAAGTGATAGGCAAGCGTCGGCGTCTGTTCGTCTTAAATAGAAATTTGACAAGAAGTTTGCGTAACGTTCACCTTCTCCGTAAACCATATCGGCTTCGATTTCCGCTGAAAAGTACCCGGGATTATAAAAGCACCACGAATAACGTTCGTTTTTTGAAAAGTTCGTATGTTGAGCGCTTCGTAAGCCGAGGTACCAATGTATTATGCAAATTAAATGACGAAAGTTGAAACTAAAAAGACAAACTTTCAGAAGTACTCGTATATTATGTTACATTGGTCGGAGCGGAAAAAATAGGTTCGAAGATGGCAGAAGTAGCGAAACCGGAACTGAACCGATTTTTTTTTTTTTGAATCGGAGGGAAATTCGGAACGAAAATTATTACGGTTCTATGCCCTGGTTACCAGCCAGGATGCTGCTTGAAATCTTGACCGTCCACCATTAGCTACTAAGAGCTTAGGAGATAAGATATGACTTGCAAGGGATAATGAGTGAGATAGAATGTCCTTCTTCCTCGCTGAGTCCGAAAGCTAAAAGTGGATGTCCACGTAACGTCAACACAATGATCCTATGAATGACACTTTTCATAGAATTCAAAAGGTAAACAAACTTATAAAAAAATTATAAACCTAAATTATAACGAGAGAATAATTTGCGATTACTAGGAGCGTTAATCAGCGAAGAGGAATCATCGGATCTCGTTCTGCGTTGACATTACTTAGTAAAAAGAAACAACTTTAGATTGTGAGATAATAACAACTTAATTTCTAATTTTACGCGTGTAAAAGTATAGTTGATTTAGACATCTAAGCGGCGATGTTTAATCCGAAAGAAAACACTGTGATAACGTTATTGCTGAAAGTAAAGGAAGTTGGAACATGATTGTTAATGAATTAGAGGCTTAAAGTCTTCCCATGCCTATAATCGAGCCCGGGCCTTCTGGGTGAAAGCCAGATACCTAAGCCACTAGACCACATGGGAGATTTAAATCGGTAATCCGGAGCTTCCCATTTTTCTCCAAACGCGAGTTCCGCCTGCCGGCATACGGCTACGGAGTGTTTTTAAACCTCTAACCTTATTTTCATATCGGAAATTCGGATTTCATTATTTTATTCTCACCATCGTGTTTCTCTGATTTATCGTCGATTCTTAAAACCTTACCTAAATTGCTCAAAGTTTTCACCTTAAAATTTAAGCATTCGGCAATGAACTTATTGTACGGCGGTGTTTATGAACGAAGGCATTGAGATTATTAGCATAAATTGTGTTCAGTAATACGAAAACGTACAAAATCTAATAAAATAGACCTCGAGCCCCAAAATATGACATATCCTGAAACTTACTTCGCTGACAAACTAAATTAACTCCCAAAAGAATTGGAGGAATAACTTTTTAGTATTCTACAATATATCGATAGAACACATTGAAATGTTACGAGCAATAAAGAGATACCGCATATTCACATATATACCTGCACCTTTTTGCTACCGTTAATTCACCATTGTTCAACTTAATCATTTAAGAGTGGATTGAAGAGTACTGCGTCTCTCCAGATTACGAAATGCTTTCTATTTGCTCGTCGGCTTCGCTCTCCTTGTTGTCTCCGCTCTTCTCAGCGGAGGTGTGTGCTGCTTGTGGGAGGATTTTTTTAGAAATTTCCCTCCTCAAGGCGGATGCCGAGTAGAGAACGTAAGGTAATACCTCTCTTTACTAGCAACTTTGTAGATGAAAAACTTTTTCGTTCTGTGTAAACTAGACTAACGAAAATGCATTTCGCTTATTTTCAGATAGATGTGAGCGTATGTATGTGCGCGTATAATAATCAGAAATGACCGAATACTACCGTACTTCTACATAAAGTTGTGAGTAGGGTTATTTTTAGTAGTTTATGCGTATTCTAAGATTTGGGCCTGATGGGAAGCAGGATACTGGGTGACGAAAATCTGGGATAACGATGATGACTCCTGAACGAATTAGAACTTCGTTTGCTAATACTAAGAATTTTATGTCATGTTTTTACTTTCTTTGAATGGATAACGAGCTACCACCCTTCGTTGCAAGGTGCAAGCTTTGTTATTAAAAGTATTTGTCTGCATTGTGTATGACTAAGGAGGATCTCTTTCTATGACGAATCTGCCAGCAAAAACCTTGTATTGGAACTTCGAATCACAATCTTAGGATAGCAAAACTTTATTTATTTTTCCACATGGACTTTAATTCGCGACCGGTTTCGTAAGCGTACTTATATCTTTCGGTCGAATTAAAGTCCATGTGGAAAAATAAAAAAAAGTTTTCCTATCCTAAGATTGGGATTTTAGGAGTATATTGTTATCTTTAAGAAAGAAGGAAATTATATTTTGGGAGGTATGATGAAGTTAATCAGTGGTTTGTAAGTAAGGCAAATAACAATGACTATGGCAGTTTCATTTGTGTGTTCTATCTGTATTTAATTTAGTTGTTAACCATATATGAATACTGTACTCATATCGCCTTAATTTATAATAGCTATTATTATTATTTATTTTTTGTTTTTACTATCCACGCACACCATTAATCCATATAATCTCACGTCACAAAAGCCCACTCTCGTGAATGCGACGTCAGAGAATCCTTTTTTTCCCCTTTGACTCTCTTCTCTGAACATACTATTCCCATCTTGTTTGCTTCATTCAATCCGCGCTGACCCAATGAATGGAGCCTTCCACCCACGCTTTACGAGATAAGTCTCTTTTAAGATGGTTTGATATCTCAACAGTCTGTTACCAACTCAACGACACTATATTTATAACCGTGTGAAACTCCGCTTCCCTCGTCAACGGCCTCGGATCCAAGACGCACAGCAATTTAACAAAGATATTTCCGTTCAGAATAACAAAAATAACTCCAACGCGGGACACTTTGCTCCAAAAGAATGGAAATTAGATTTTATCGTATATTTATGGATGGTTCTGGATGCTGGATTTCATCATGGTCACTCCTTGTAAGAATTGAAATTTTCACCTCATCGTGCTACACTTACGTAGACTTTTACTGCTTGTGGTTTTCTGGTTCATTGAGGAAAGTAATATTTAACTACCTCACTACTTTTCCTTTCTCGTATACCTCAATCCCTCCGCAAAACAACTAATGGTGGAGGGGATGAGGATTCAGCCAGACCTTACAGACATCTTTCAGTTTTCATTTTGTGGTATAGAAACAATCGATGAGAAAAAGAGATATGGAAATGTTACCGATACTAAAAAAGAACGTTTTGGTCCGTCAGATAATTTCCCATCCACGCAGCTGGGCTTTTAAAAGATTGAGCACTCCGATGCTGAAACAAGAGCCATAACCTTCAAATCTTTCCACCATTTAGAAAGAAAATCAGAAAATTTCGATGGAATTGTTTTATGGAATTTAGTTAGCTTAATTTTTTACTTCTGATTCTAACTAATTTACTTTCGCGTCATCCTTGTATGAATTTCTCGATTCCGCACGTCTCTGGTATTGTTTCTCACCCTGTGATATCGCATCGACCTTTGGTCATACCCTCTCCCGCACATTCAAATGTAATAAATTGGATTGAATATTTGCGCCCAACAAAAAGGGCAGAGCAGGGTTATGTGTCCCATTGACATTAAGGCCTCCGCGAGCGACGATTCCAATACTAAAGCATTTGCTTATTTCCCAATCCATCTTCCATAACGATCCCTTGCCAAGCCAAAAGTGAAAGAGAACATATTTATTTAAAAAGTTTCGAGTATAATTACTGCGTTTACAGATAAACGTGATATGTTATTAAGCGTAAAACACTTCAGAAATAAACGGGACGTAATCTAAATAAAATCGCACAGAAAAGAACTCTTTTTATTACTCTGTACGACACGTTGACTAGAAAAGCGCCGAAGGAATAGCAGAATTCCTCCGTTTCATTGAAGCCACTGGCATTTTTTTACGGCTGCGCGAACTCCTTTGAATTAGGGAAGAAAATGAAATAAAAAAATAGCTTCCGTGACTTTTTTTTTCTCTTTTTCCCGAAGCCGTGATTCGTAATAAGATTGAAATGTCGTTGTGGGAGGATGAAAAACATCGCAGTCAATATCTTTCAAAACCTTAATTGCTTTTGAAGGCAAGCGATTTCACCTGAAAACGATTCTACGCCGAGGAATTGAGCTAAGAGACAAGTCGATCCCAACATTTATGGATAACATAAATTACGTTCACGAAGAGGGACTTTTTACCGATGGAAAATTCTTGATACGAGCAATTTAACAAGTTCAGACACTGTGTAGCTGACGCACACGCAACCTCTGCGGAAATCTTAGGTTTTGAATTTGAACTTTGAATACTCACCAAATCGGAAAACTCGCTCTTTCTGCTCGATTAGGCACCGTGGCTTTTGGGGCACCTCTCCATAAAACTCAAAACGGTGATAGATCAATTAAACTGGTTGGTTTCCACTAGGGATCCCATAGGCCCTGCCCTGCCAGGAGTGGAGAATCTGTTTCCATTGGAAAGCCACATTTTCAGTCGATCGCGTAAGAAAGGCCGAATCTGAAACGATTCGGCCGCCCTTGCGTTGGGCGTTGGTTACATTCAAATAGTTAAACCTAAAACATTACGAGAGAAAACGGATTCATTCGCGGCAGAGACTGGCGGGAACATTTTCCGCTTTATTTTTCATTTGGATTCGTTAGTAATGTCGGGAAATAAAATAATTTAATGAGAGCATTTATTTAAGTGTGACCTAAAGACCGCAGTGTATGTACACCCAAAAAGGCAAAAAAAGGTCTGAAGACCGCAGGTTTTCCACTTATGGCTTAGTCCAACATGACTCTGGGGAACAACTCTTACAACTCTCTTTAAATCTCCGCTTGTCATGGTCTTAAATTTTCAACTACCCCATTTCGTCTGCATGCATTATTTAGAAGTTAAATATTATGAAATAAGAACGTAACAATTAAGAATATTACACATGAATAGATTTAAATGAATGCTTTTATGATTATGTATATAGAATAGAATAAACGACAACATTTTAAAACGATTTGATCTTACCATATATGTCTCATGAGTCATCGGAAACTGCCTATTCTCTCCAAATAAAGATGAACTGTCCGCTTCAGGAACCAGCAGCAACGAGGATTCTGACACGGAGAGCGAGCCGGGGATCCCGCTGAAGAGGAAGCAACGCAGAAGCCGCACAACATTCTCCGCTGAGCAGTTGGAAGCGCTGGAAAAAGCATTCGAAAGGACTCAATACCCCGACGTTTACACCAGGGAGGAACTAGCGCAAAAGTGAGTAAATCTCATTTCTTTTAAGCGAATCCGCATTCATTGTTTTAGCGATACGTATTTGGTACGCTGGAAGCGTAAATGGAAGAACAGAAACGCAGTACTTAAAACACGACTTGGAACTGCGTTTCGAGGGTAAAAATCAAATTGAATAACTACTCCCCAATGATCTTTTGGATGGAGAGTGGTTGCATGGATGTACTCGATTTGGTAGTAATAATTTTAACAATATCTTTGATGGAAAAAGGTAGGACCCAATAACACCCATTGCAATAATTATTATTGCCGGGGAACATGCTTTCCCTAACCAGAAAAATCCGATTTGCAGGGAGTCAAACCCGAAACCATGGAGTTGGAGCGCTAGCACGCTAACCTCTTCGCCGGTAGCCGTTATGTCCATCGCAATCAGGTGTCACTACTCCAGATTCATTCAAATGCAGTCGATAATATTTTCCTCAAATGATCAAGTCAGCATTGATAATAAACTGCCATTGCAGTGATTTTTTGCCAACAAGTAACCCTGTTAACGAATCTTCGGCTATTTCCTACGAAAAATTTTCCATATTTTTCATACTTAAGCAATCTCCTCTTTGATTGATGTATGCGCCCACAAATACATTAAAATTACAGAGCATACAGAGTTCTACCCATTTCTAGCGAAGGAATGTGGCAGTATTTTTGTAGTTCAGTTAGTGAAGGTGATTCCAGAACAAATTACCTCAATTAGCCGAGGTATCACCGTATTTATGATTATTAGAAAAATATTAGTTTTGTAACTGACTTCTTGAGATTATAAGTATTTTGACGAGTGTTGTCTCGTTATACCGAATGGTGAGCAAAAACAATTTGATAGAAATAATAAATGAAGTTAAATACATCCGATTGGGAGCATGCAAGAACGACTCGACTCGATGAACGAGACATCTAGAATAATATGAACATACTAAGAGGAAATCTGTGCGAAGCGTGTTCCAATTTAATTATATGGAAATACTCTCCATAAAAACAAAGCCGAACAAGGCGCCGGGTTCAAAAGATATTCCGGCTGGAATGCTACAAGAAATAGCAGAATGAGTGTCTAAAGTAGTAATCCATACCCCAAAATCGTACTTTCGTACTTATGAATGAAAATATTGTCCCAATAGATTAGACTGTTACGCCTGTTTATTAAAAAGGATTAAGGGAGGATCCATAAATGTACAGACCCATCTCCCGACTCAACTTCGCTGTCCGGCAAAGTAATGGAGCGTGTCGTTGTGAACTCATTCAGGAGGACTTTTGTTAGAAACTGTTTCCTTAATAAGAACCAATACGGCTTTCGTAAGGCCCTATAATACGGAACACTATTTGCGCTATTCATTTATGACATCTTGAAGTCTGCTGAGAATAAAAAGAAAATGGACGCTATTTTCTTGATTACAAGATGTCTTTTGACAGAAAAGATTCAATTACAAATTAAAATTAACGGCTATTAATTAGAAAGAAATTGGCTTGGTTAAGGATTTCCTCTACCAGGAGGGCAAGAAGTTGTACTTGATGCCGTAAGCTCGACCATAGTCAAAGTTACCTCAAGGTATTTCAAGGTAACGAAATTGGATATCTTCTCTTCATAAATAAATCATCTGAGTGATGAGCCAGGAAGAAATGTAAGGATATTTGAAGATGACTCAGTAATAAAAGGTGTGATATCATACAAGGAAGATCGTATTCCATTATCGAACTATTTAGCTCTTACAAATAGCTTAACCTGGAGCACACATATCCGAAAAATCTTAGTTAAGGGTTTTATAAAGCGCATATGCTAGTAAATTGTGTCCTGCGGGTGTAACGTATACCCGTTAGCTCGAGGAAATACAGCGTTAGGCGATACGATTTGTTAAAAAGTGCTACCATAGAAAAGCAAGCGTTACGCAAATGATCACTGAGGCAGGTTGGGAATCCTTGAAAGAAATGAGACGAGAAGCTAGGCTGCGATTGCTTGATAAATTTAGAGAAGGTAGATTTGCGGAAGACGTAATCGGTATTATGCGACCCCGCTGCTTCTTCGGCCGATCCGACAATGAGCGTAAGGTAAGAGAAAAAATGCGTGTACAAGGCTCCATATGTAATCATTCTTTCTGAGAACGATACGTGATAACGATAAGCTAAAGTAACTCGGACACTCGACGTCTACACCCCCTGCCACACGCTGAATTTCGGCTTGCACAGTTTCTATGCAGATGTAGAAAAATATGCTAAAATGCGATATCCGTTTAGATGTTTCAAGATAAAGAGAAATGTAACCGTCTGAGAATGCTCATAACAATATCACTCTCCGCAGTTACTGATTAAATGCAGATTGCTCATCCTACAAAAATAGGTATTTCAGAAACCTTCCGGGTGTCTGACAACAGACAGACTACTGGTATGGCTTTAGTAATAGTTCGATCACCTTAGTAACCATGTTAAAATAAAAATATATTTTCATTAAAATATGGTTAATAATACAAACAAGTTTCATGGGGTAAAGATTGAAGTTATCGATGATTTGTTTGCATGAGAATACATGAGAGAAACGAAAATGTGGGTTTGCGCAAATTCAAATACATCTAAGATGAAGAAAGGCATCGAGTTTGCGGTTGAGTAGTTCTTCTACATCTAACAAGACTTAAGTAATTAAATCAACCCGTTTCTTTCAGAACTAAACTAACGGAGGCTAGGGTTCAAGTTTGGTTCAGCAACCGAAGAGCGAGACTCCGTAAGCAGTTGAACAGTCAGCAGCTGAGTGCGTTCAACTCCGTGTCGAGCCTTCACCAATCAGCAGTGGCTGCTGCCTTCCAACCGACGGCCCAGCAGACACCTCAGCCGTCCCAGTACCCGACCACTGACACAGCTACATCTAATTTCCAAGCAACGCACGGTAAGTTCTTCTCGTGAAATGAATGTTATGAATCGCGTGAATTTTGGATTTAAAAATATGCATCCTTTTCCTGCAAATGCTGACTTTGAATAAGTGGATAATTTCTATCGCTTCGACGGGAACCATGCCATCATTATCTTTTAGTTAACTAGATGAATAAATACTTAGGGTTTACCTAATAATAAGAATTGAGGTTTTTACGGAAAAGATATTTTCTATGAAATCATTAACGCGAGAGAATTGTAGGAACGAAGTCAGATAACAAAATATTCCTTTGTGAGGTCCGAATATGCTAGATTTTGTTTAGTAATTGGAACTTTAATCAAGTTAATCTCACTGACATTATTCATTACTGTGGGGCGTTGTTTGTTGTAAGTAATAAAGGCCACTGTAGCAATGGCTCTTTGAATCATAAAATATGAAATCGGGAGCCTCTGATCATAGTGGACATTAAAATCGCAACGCAATCACAAAATGGATCATTCGGCGTTGAAAACTGAACGTCGGAATTCACATCGTCGCGACGATATGAACTCGGACGTTGATATATGGATTAGACGCGCCGTTTCTATGTATTTCGAATACAAGCAGGATTAGGCAAGTCAGACACATTGAATGTACTCAGGCTGTTAAAAGATAGCAATGTAATCGATCAACCTAGCAATTGCCATAGGAATGTAAATTCAAAGGTTCGAGGTTATGAAACAATATTCTCAAAATTTCAGCAAAATCTGTTCAGCTGAAAATTGTCCTCGCGAGTTAAGAAGCGTTCTTTCTTATTACGCATGCGAAAATTACACTGCAAAATATGGTATGTGGGAAAATTAATTTCAACTTTATGTATGTATGTTTATTCAGATGTATTGTATGTATATATTAATTGGTTGTATTGAATGTGTACTGTCTACGGGAGGTTTTTGGAGGGGTTTTCCTCCCGTCTTTGGGCGAATGCCGGACAGTTAGTATTGTTTTTGCACCCCCTCAACCGTTGCCACCGGGTCCCACGACCTAATCGCGACGGGTAATTCCTAAATAAATAAATAAATAAAACTCAAAAGCCTAAATTAATAGCTTCGGAAGATTCCGAGCGTATAAAAAGGTTTTGTGGGAGTGGTTGTTGGAAGTTGATCCTTATTTTTCCCGTATACTGCTTGATAGAAAAGGTACTTTGTTGGGTGGAGCCGACTCATTCTCATTTGCACGCCGTCAACCAATGGTAAAGCAGTTTGTGATTCAATTGACCACCTCATCCTTTTCATGGGACCGGTTCTCGTAGTATGTATTTTAAGGGGTATGAAAGCCGTTATGGGTGGAGCACAGCGAGCATTACTTGCACGGAGTTGAATCAGCTCATTTTGTGGTTGTGTAAATCGCAATTTTCGTTCGTCATTTCGTTAGCCTCGATTATTTAAACGCTGACGCTCATTAAACAGGAAGGATTACAACTTTACTATGATTGTCATAGTTTTGTCTCTTTTCACGGTGGCCGACAACACAAGAGATCCGAGCATCGCGTGGGTTGGCTCAAACCTTTCGGAGGCGAAAATCTAGATTTGCAAAAAATATCCTAATTGAATTGCAGTTAAAGCTGATGGAAACAAAGAATGGTATCAAATTGAGCGAACGGGTAAAAGAATTTTAGATTTATCCATCGGAGTCATCGCTCTAATTAGAAATTCGAAAATCCGAATCGTTGATCCAGGCTCGGAATTCTCACGGGTTGGAGTTATTAAAATATTCCACAACGGTCAGATTTCAAAATGCATCAACCCAAATAAAAAATTTTATAAGTCAATTTATATATATATATATATACACACACGTCGCAGTTTCTCTTTCGGACCAGGTGGCAGCACTACCTTTTTTACATGAAGTCGTTCTTCTTAACCTTACACCATTCGCATCCTACTTGAATAGTACCTCAAGTACAGCGGCGGATTCGTTTTATCTATCCAAATCGAGCATACGAGCTTTCGCAATCATAAAAAATCCCGCAACTCACCAAGATACTTCCGATGCATCGATGCGCTGCGGCTCACCAGCGCTTAATCTTTACCTGAATGCAATCATTTCAAGCGAAGATTTTCATCTGTAACGTAGGCAGGAGTAACTGCGACGTGGAAGTGACTCTCATCATTCTCTTTTCTTTCATAGCTGCTGGACACGTGCCCAGTTGGGGACCTCCTCTTCCAGCGCACCACCACCATCCACAGCCACCACCAGTGGCCCCTCCGACGACCAACGGAGCCTACGACACTCCTCCGGCTTCTCTTAGCTACAACGCTTATGCGGCCGCAGCTGCGGCTGCTGCTGCCGCCGCGGCCGCTGCGACGGACCCAGGAAGTGGACACGGTGCCAACGCCCAACTAGGAGCGTACCACCACCCTCATCATCACCACCAACAGCCGATGGTGATGCCAGGGCAAACCCAAGGAGTGCCTCAGGGTATGGGGCAATCAGTGGTTCAAAGCAGTGCTCAGACGTCGAGTTGGGGTCGTCCAGGAACAAGCAAGCCCGCAACAAGTGGGCCTACATCGGCAGATAGCTGGACAGCTACTCTTGCAGATAACTATAGGTAAGTTTATAGCAACATAATATAACAACATTTTACTTGCATTTTTTCTGTAGGTTTTGACATTTCAAATCAGTCCTTGTGCTCATGCGAATATAATGTACACAATAGCTAGTGGTTCCAAATTAAATAGGTATTATTACTCTTGCTAATTAATTGACTGCAATTTAGCTCCGTGTCCAGGAAGAAACAGTGAATGTCAGTCAATAATCGATAGATTAAAAATCATAATGACAAAAAGATGCAACAAATAGACAACGGCGAAATTATAATAATATTAATTTTTTAAATATCAAGTTGTCTAGAGAAAGAAATAATATTTTGTAGTTTCCACACGAATTTCACCTGAGGATGACTCGCGAAAGTCGAAAGCGGTCGTAAGCAAAGCTCGTGTTGAAACTGCAAAGTATTTTTATTTCTTTCTCTATGGCGTTCCAACAAGTTAAGCTACATCATACCGATTTCATTTAATTGTTTAACTATATTTTAACACTTTTATTCTAATCTTAGAAGCACATGTAAACGACTAAACTACACAAATTCTCAAGTAAAATACATGGAACGCTGCGAAGCCAACTTCGCAATCGATCGATGCAATTAATTTCGCCCGATATTGCATATATCGGAGGATTTTACAAAATCACTAGTGTCGATGAACGTCTATAGAATACCATCGAGAAATTGACTCAATAAATTACTTCATAATTGTTTCAGTTAAAGAAGAGGACATTAAGTTATACTCGTATTGTAAAATGAGCTTTCTTCAAATTAATTACAATTAATCCTGTATCCTACGCCTGTGTCTGATAGGCGCTGTAGCGTACTCATAAATATATGATGCGATATAATATAACGCGTAGCCTGTGAACCAATGTACTTTAAATCGGTTGCATCGCATGAGTTCGGCGCACATAGCTTTTGTGCCGATGCCAAGAGGTTGGTACGCTCCTGAGTGTGCGGTTATCGTTAAGGTGATCTTTATCCTTAATCATATCATACATACTTGAATGAAAGCATTTACTGAGATGAATTAATGATGAACGTTGGTTCTTGGTTCATTTGTGATTCCATTTTTTTATCGTAGTCATTCATGAGAAAGTAAATAATGCATCTGTTGGAGGAAATAGGTCGTAGGTAACAATAAATAAAATAATCATGTTTAATAACGCATAAAGATATTTTTGATTTAGCATTTGTCTTCGCGAGTAGTATGCGACTTGATTTGTGTAACTATCCAACTAGATTTATTGTGTTTATCGTTTATCCAACATGAAAATATAATTACAGAGTGAACTCAGAAACAATAAGAATTACAACGAGCCCCAGTCAAAGTACACAATGGGAAACACAAACAAGTCATCTCGAAATATTCGATACAACACGATATTTGGAAATTCATTTTATTACTTCTTTACGGTAGTGCGTTATCTTATTATATAGATACATTTCTTTGCGGAGGTTGATATAAATGATGTAAATTCTACTTGATTTTCCATTAATTATCCCTATAATTCCTTACTTCAAAAGTTCTCCCCTTTTATAACAAATGTATTATGATAGCTTGCGTGCAAATCTCAGACGGCGTGCCAACCGCGATGATAACAATTCCTTAAGCCAATGTGTTAAATTAATCGCATCCTTCGATCTCTTCACAGCACTCTCTTCAGCAGTCCGTACAGCGCAGGTGGCGGAGGAACTACTCTGGCTCCAGCAGGCTCCACTCATCACCCACACCACACCCACAATCACCACCACCACGCGCATCACCACCAGCACCCTCATTCTCCCGCAGAGGCGAAGTCGGGCTACCCTTACTTCGGGACTCAACTTGCGGGCAGCGTCGACTCTGGATTCATGTGCAGTAGAGTTCATTAAAGTGCTACGAAAGTGGATTTCTCCTCGGAGAACTTGAGCCCCTCGCATCAGGAAAGACTCTCTCGATGATGGTTGACCTTCGGACTATGATTCTGTAGGAAGCTTACGGACTCTTCGTAGAAATGTGTTTTCGCTTTGGATGAGTCAAAGGACTCCAAAGAGATTTGGGTGGCCGATGAGACCAATGGCTTCCTCTCTTGCTTACTACCCCCTTTACCGCAGAATGGGGCTACGAACTTTCAGCTGCGCTGAGTGAAGCATTTGGACATTTAATCGCGTTTTCACATCAACTCCTAGTTAATTTATTGGAAATGTGTGTATGAGCCTCTCATCCCAACGTTGTGCCTAAGACAACCACAATATCGTCCACTGATTGTCGTTTATTTTTGTGAGGAATATGAAGAGGATAGTGAAGTAAACGCGGGAAACAAAACTATTTTCTCACGCTGTGATGAACGCGCGATCGGCGGTACAAATGTTCCTTAAACTTAAGTCATGTTCGTGGAAAACCTATTATTTTATCAGGCATTAATACGTTTTTTGTCGAAGTGAACTCTCGGAAGTATCTGACGATCAATTTGGAATCATGTGGCGGATTCTCAAACATTGAATTCACTACCGACGTTTCTCCGATAACATTGTGTTGTTACGCTTCAGATATTAACTGTAAATTCTGGAATTCTATTAATTAGATTAGAGATGTATCTTCAGTAAATAACTAACGTCTTCGTTCAGAAAGTTGAAATTTTTTCTTGCGTTATTTATAAATCAGTATTTTCTGACCTAATTATTTTGTTTACTGTAGAATTTTATCTTAATAGCTGTTATATATGTGAAATCCGATCATTATTTATATATCTCTTTTTCTCGTGATTTAAATAAAAAATAACAATGAATATGTGTTATTATTAACATTTAACATGTTTTTCCTGGAATTTTCTGTTCAAGGAGGTGACAAAACCATTTGCGCAACAAACAAATTGGTTTCATTGCCCATGTTGGGCGTATTAGAATACTAATTCCAAGAATCGGATGGCTTTCACGGGTTTCAGGTATTGCGTTACTGAACGGTTGCATTTTTCTACATCGGAGAAGAATTCGTAGCCAGTTATAAAGTTGAATGTTGAATTTTATTTGGAATCAATTTAATACAAATAATCTAATCAAGGCACGCCTTAAATTTTAATGAAAGCAATGGACCAATGTTTAGCTGGTCGCTGGAATTAAGAGATGAGCAATATGACTCTTAATGCATTTTTCTGTGTCATAAGTAAAACCTAATTGCCTTGATATAAAACCCAGAATAATGCTTTCAATTAAAATTAATGAAGAAATGAAAGAGGAAATGTCTACCGTACCCGGGTCCCTCACTTTCCGCGCGGTTTCTCTGACCACTAACCATGTGTTTTTCATCGCCTATTAACATTAATATCTTTGTAATGCAGCACAAATCAGATATAGACGGATTTTAAGACTTGAGTTCTCTGGGACTACACTGTGGACTCGCTATGAAAAACAGTAAGGTCCGAGCAAGGAGTGATACAAGCGTTGATACTATGGACATAGAGGGGATAATTATACCTTCGACCTCTCATAGCCTTAATTAGGCTCCTTTCCGAAAGGAAATGGGTAGGTCTTTTATCTTCTGCACAGATTTGAATACATCCTGGGTAGACCCCAACCAGCTTTTAGGTGAAGGAAATGAAACAAGGAAGTTTCGAATGAAATTTATTTTTTATTAGGAGACTTTTTTCGTGATTTTTTTCCTAGCTAACAAATCGAGCTGATTGCTCTTCACACTTGTACTCTCGTTGGGAGTACATACACATTCGAAGTAGGTCAATGAGAGCTCTTTAGGACGGTTTGCAGTAGCGCTATTAGTTAGTGCTTCCCAGGTCTTACTATAAATTCGCCGCAGCTCACAAAGGACTAACAGGGAAAGAGGAGAGTACCATATAGTTCATCTTTGATTGCTTTCCAGTAATCACATCGCCAACGAGGGTTATTTTTCATTTCACCGAAACGAATGTCAATATTTCCTTTTATTGAACGCTTCTGTGGATATGCCTTATCCAAACTTTAAGAAACAGCAACCAACATATATATTTTATCTTTGAGATACATCACATGGTAACTCTGCGTATTCTATTTCTCCAAAGACCGAAATGTGTTTGATGAGATGGGATGTTTGGTTCCTGGAATGGCTTCTCAGGTTCATTCACAAATCATTTCATCAAAATCCACTCTGGCATTATTCATAGCTCCGGTTAGCATTTTCAAATTTTACTATGGAAGTTTAAATTTACCGACATATCCAAAAAGTGTTTCATTTACGCTAAACTGAGAAGTCTTTTATACCCTCCCTTGCCAATGCCATAACCAAAAGAAATGCCTGACGCCGAAAATATTACTATTCGATATTTAAATAGAAATTGTTTGAATACTTTGGTTATCTATTTTAGGTCCAAAGGTTGGAACTTGGCAAAAACACATGCATACGCGTTCAATTTATAATATAAAACGAATACCCTAATTGTAGCGGAATAACGTGATTCGCAGGTTCATTCGTTGGGAAATGCCTATAATGACCCTTAGCATTTACCAATTCTTTTATCATAGCTGATTTTGCTGTTCATTTCTAACTTGACCAATTGAATGACATTCTGCCCGAGGAAGGTTTTTCAAGAGTTTCTCTCTCGACTTGGGTGAATCGTAGCTCGCAATTTACTACTTCCTCAGTTCTCTCTGTACTTTCCTACTTTCCTTATCGTGAAATTATTCAGGTTTTATTTTCTCCTCCAATTCTTTATCTATTTAGAAGCTCACTCTACCAGAGAAGTTTATATAACGGTTTAGTTAATTCAATAATTAATAAAATGCTAAGATGGTTGCATATCTTATCGTTTTACGAATGTGTTCCAACTTCTAGCCAAAATATATACTCGACGGACAGAATGTTGATTTTTGCAAGTTATCTCCTCTCCTCGCTTTTCAAAGTTAGCGGATTATCTCTTAATATAAAGGTAGTCGGCAATACACATTAAATCTCTAAGAAATTTAGATTCATCTGAAATAAGAGTGAACATTTTCCGAATATTGAGGGTACACGTTCCATATCGAAAAATCCTAGTTAATGAGATTTATCGAAAACTGTGACCTGTTTTTTTCGTTTAGGTTCACATTTATTCTAGTGGAAAAAGTTATAAATTCGATTCCATTAAAATCTGACAACTACCAATGAAGATGAAGGTAGGTAATGGCTCGTAATTTACATTTTTAAATAGTTCGGTATTCAGTAGACAAATTATATGGCAAATCATATGTGGCTTATTCACGGATTTCACGGATCGTACAAGGATTTTTTTAAGGTCTTCAGAACGGAACTGAGTTGAATCTGAGGAAAAAGGTAGAAGGGAATTTGACCTTAATTATAAAGGAATTTTTCCCAATTTCAATGCATCGGCCTTTTTTATTCCAATTGTTTGATGAATGCATTGACTCGTATTTGTAAACTATTTTAACTAGTTCGCGATATTTTTACGTGATAATTTCGTAACTATAATATTATTTGAATTATTAAATAATGACATAGTTTAAGTCGCCACCCAACTCAGCGTCCGACGGATTTGTGAAATAAATGACTAAACAATGCCGCAGTAAAATTATGACTGACTTATTCAAGCTACGCACTGAAATGCATTTTAGCAGTATTAATGACTCCTTCATTTCTTTGATTAAAACAATCTTATCCACGTTTTCCCAGGGCAAGGGCAAATAAATTTCGAAGGCGAATGCTTTAAAAAGGGACGAATCGAATTATGTCGGTGGTCGTAAGGCCAAAAACCAGGCTAGCCTGATAAAATGGGAGGTATGGAAAGCCTAGAGATAAGGGACTAATATCCCATATTATAGGGGAGGGAAAACTGGTTCATTTTGCGCGAGCTACTTCAATGCTTTAGATCCGCAGGATCATATCATAGGATGGAACCCTTTAATCCTGTAAGCGAACTCCTTTTGATGGAGTAGCTCTGTCTTATCAAGGACGGATTCTTTTACGGGGGACAGTTTAAGGGGCGTCGATAGGCCTCCGTTTACACTCAACTGTCAATATCCGATACTGAGAACTTCTAAAAATGAGAACCTTGGTTTCCGTTTTGTGAATGTCATAAATGACACTGCCTTTTCAATCTATGGATTTTCGATAAAACTTTTTCCATTAAAACTTGCCACATCCTCCCAATGAGACGAGCCGTGAACAACGGGTTCCGAATCTCATCTTTCTCGATGAAGTTCAAACGACGGTCGAACGAACTCAATTGCTAATTAAATTTGTTCTTTGAAATGAATTGATGCTTGAAAAAGAAGTTTTCATCCGAACGATGATTGTTTTGAGATAGATTTCGGGTGTTATTTTTAGGTATCAAAACCGTTTTTAAATGTGTTGCCAGCGAAGCGATTTATAGGGAGGGATGTGGGCTTAAAGGGAAAATGTTCGAAAGTTCATGGCCAAAGTCATCGCTTTGTGAAACCCCATCGATGATTGAGAAAATATTACTTCTGCATGGCAAACTAACTTAGTAAAAGTTCTACTGATGCGATCAACTTAAGAATTCGGCGTCAGGTTCACGTGAAAAAACAGAATACGAAATAAAGGTTCTTGAAAACCATACTCGATGGGATCAAGAGAGTGGCTGGTTATCACGCTGTAGGGATGTTGGAGGTAAAAATGCCGCCGCAGACAGTAGGGGAAGTGGTGCAACCTAGAAGGCCCCGCAAATGTTACGATTTCTTTTAAAAATCTCGGGGATGTATTTTTTACTTCAGTTCAACTGTTAACTATAGCGGTATGCAGTTCTGTTTTCTCTCCGAGTGGTGTTTTCCCTGAGAAATGTACGGCATAAATATACGGGTGTTACGTTATATGAGATGAAGTTACTTCCAACGTTCTTTTCAAAGTTTTATTGTTATTATTCACCGCGTACCTTCACTAAAGTTTTACAACTATTACATAGTTAACAGAAATCACAAAAGCAACCTGTAAACACAAGTTACATCAGATTGATAATTAGATACATTACAGCAGTTCAGCGCAAGAAAACCATTGGTATTTACAGTAATTGAGAAATAGCTTTATAAAAGACTATAAGAGCTCAAGTTGATAAGAAATGAGCGATGGGCTTAGTTAACCACGTACGGCTGTGATAAAAATTTGTCTTGGGTTACGACGCAAGATTTGTTTATTATTTGGTTATTGACGCTTTCTGGTGAAGATTTTAAACCGCTTTTATGAATATTAATTACATTTATAGTAATTCTTTTGTAATAAATGTAAATTAATAAAGTGTAGTTACTAGATTTATCTAACATTTAAATGAGTTTTATCGACATACTTAACAGGTGCGAAATTAACTTTTTTATGGAACAATTATTAGAGACTAAATGCAGGAGTAAAAACGAAATATTTGTAGAGAAATGTGATTGACAACAATTCACACTTATTAAAACAAATAGATAGCATGGCGGAAGAGACCTAAAAATGGCAATCTAATACTCAGCTCCTTCGTTCGAATTGAACGAAGTATCACTGACGGAAAATAATCCTATTAACGATCCAGAAATTGGCCTTTTGGAGATTTCCATGCCGTCCTGTTACCAGCCAGCTTCATTCCCTCACAATTTCTAACATTTTCACCTTACTCTCATTATCTAACCCTTTATCTTTCTCTTAATAGTCCGCCACCATTCCTTCCAATGCTGTCTTCTGCGGACTATGGTGCCTTTCTCTATGTTTCATTAATTTGCTTCGTTTTATCACTAAGGTTTTTCACATACGTCTTTTCGTTTGCTTATCGAACCTTTTAGAATTGTTTCTATTTTCTGATGAAGCGTTTTGGGTAATATTTCTGATCATTCAGCACATCACCATTGCTGCTCATCTTTTTTCTCTACTACCACTACAGTCCATGATTCATAACCAAAAGAACACTCTGCACATAAGTTTTTAACAAATGTTCCTTTAGGGAAATTAAAACGTACATAATGGCTTGCGATATCCGAAACGTGTTCATTCATATTTGAAAGAAATATTTTACTGTTATCTTTGGATGCGTCCCTCTTACCTAGGTTTCTTCACCACCAATCCACTAAATTGACATAAATCGAAGATTGAGTAATCATTCGATTGAATTAGGAACGAAAGTTTCTTCACATATACAAGTTAAGATTAATGTTTTAACGCGCGTGGGCTTTGAACTTAAGATTATTGAACTGACGAATAAGTGGATCTGTGAGTTTAAAAAGTACACGGAGGTATGTTCATTTAACGAAGCTCAAAATATTTTGAGGGATTAGCACCAAATCACAGAATATAAGCTTGTACTGAGCTTTACGTACTTAGGAGTTTCCATTATTAGAGAATACATTGCCATCTGCTATAAAATCCCATTCTTTTTTACCTCGCAGTAACTTCTACCAAAAAATCCAAGAATTGACATCAAATACATAGAAGACAGACATACGGTGGAAATAATTTAAATGGTACAATTATTTTTAAATAAGGCTGTACTACAATTCCAAACTTGACTCTTATTTGTCGAAATAAGCGCAGATTAAATTTAAAGCACATCCAAGACATTAATTACTTTAATAATAATTAATGGATTCAATTTCGTGCTTTGAAGCTCTTTTTCACCATAAAAGAGAGCACGAGTAGATTGCTATGCAGCATAATTCAAAACGGATACTATCCTATCCGTGTGACATTTTTTTCCTAGTTGACCCCGCCGAAACATTAATCATCAATTCGAGAAACAAGCGATCAAAGGAAAATCCCAACGAAAATTCCAAAACTTCATTCCCTTACAGATAAGAAGAAAGTAAAAATGTAAAATATCATGTTTAAAATTGTGGAAGAAGAGGCCGCGAAGAGTTTCAATCTGGAATGTGGAGTGGAAATTAAGCCATTGTTCATTTTTCGTTGTCTTCAAAACACTTTTGGAACGGAAGTAATGTAATCTCTTATTTTACTATTGCCAACAATCACAGCTATAAAGAATGCGTTGCACAACTTCACTCATAGCATATTTTCTATAGAAAATTTCTATTAAAATNAGAGATCGATAGAAGACTGAGAGAAATATTATAGACCGAGGGAAATTGATAGTATATCTATCAGATTATAATAGAATAATATAATTCGTCACTTCAAAAATTCAATTTTCCGCGGACGATCCGCGGTAGGAACAAATTAAAGAGATACAAAGATTCGTGGTGTGTGCTGTCCGAACAACATTTCGGATGCACACGCGGCGACGGCCCGAAAGATGGATCTCAGGATATGTTTGTTGATGTATAAGGTTAGAAAACAAAATCCATAGGTAGGAATTCAGGAAAGGAACGACAGAGATGAAGTGAGTCAATATGCTAAGTCGATTCGGAAGTTTTCGAGGCCGATGCGGACACACTTGGAATTGTCCGTCGTATCTTCGGAAGAAGTATTGTTAGAGATAGAGAACGGCACTACTATTAGTCACTTTGATCTCATCTGGAGAATAAGAGAAGGACGAATAGATTTGCATGCGGGAACTCGAGAGCTTCCGGCGAAAATAAAAATCCGATCCTTCAAAGCAACAGGAGCCAAATAATCTGGAACGAAGGCTTTCGCTGTAAGTATCCATGTTGACTGCTTTCGGTCTCACAGCGTTGTTTGTCGAAGGACGACGACGTTTCGCCAGCGCTTTTGCTGACTTCTTCAGGTCGGAGCAACCAGAAGATGAAGAGATGCATCTGATTTTTTATCTGATTATCGGATGGAAGAGATCCATCTGCTCCGACCTGAAGAAGCCAGCAGAAGCGCTGGCGAAACGTCGTCGTCCTTCGACAAACAACGCTGTGAGACCGAAAGCAGTCAACATGGATACTTACAGCGAAAGCCTTCGTTCCAGATTATTTGGCTCCTGTTGCTTTGAAGGATCGGATTTTTATTTTCGCCGGAAGCTCTCGAGTTCCCGCATGCAAATCTATTCGTCCTTCTCTTATTCTCCAGATGAGATCAAAGTGACTAATAGTAGTGCCGTTCTCTATCTCTAACAATACTTCTTCCGAAGATACGACGGACAATTCCAAGTGTGTCCGCATCGGCCTCGAAAACTTCCGAATCGACTTAGCATATTGACTCACTTCATCTCTGTCGTTCCTTTCCTGAATTCCTACCTATGGATTTTGTTTTCTAACCTTATACATCAACAAACATATCCTGAGATCCATCTTTCGGGCCGTCGCCGCGTGTGCATCCGAAATGTTGTTCGGACAGCACACACCACGAATCTTTGTATCTCTTTAATTTGTTCCTACCGCGGATCGTCCGC
>KZ308445.1:481974-500501 GCA_000376725.2 Ladona fulva
GGGCAGAGGGGGGGGCGGGCTTTGTCAAACCACAGAGGAGTAAGGACGAGCGTGAATTTCGCTTTAAGGATTCAAGCGCTATTGCGTAGAGCGATGCCTTTTCCTTGAGATGTATTACAGGATTTGACGTTTAAGACCCGTCTCCGTAATGTTTTATTTTCTTTTCTGCGGCACGAGAATCTCAAATAAAAGCGGAAATGTAAATCCGTGAAATTAAATTTCCGTGGTTTTCCCCATTCCTCGGCGCAGAAATGGATGACTCGTTTTCATTAATTGCCGGAGTTTCGTTGGAAACGCGCCATCGTTTGAGACACGGAAGCGCTTATACGTTCTCTGCTCGGAATTCCCGTGAAATTTGCTGAATTCCTGTCTCTGGAGGGGATTGTTTGCAGACGCCTAGAGAAGATGGAGTAATCGAAAAATTGAGAATTTAATTTGTTTATCATTCGGAAGAGGTAGAACGGGCACTTCGGAAGGAATAAGAGGCCACGATTCAATGAACGCTTCCATTGACTTACCAATCGATTCGTAACGTTTCGTAAAAATATAGCCATATCTCGTTCTAATGCATTTTCTGGTTACTTAGAAATAAAAGTTCAGTTGACTCGCAAAACCACATGCCATAAATTACCAAAAACTTTAAATTGTCTTCGTTAAAAAACTGAAGATGGCGAGATAATAATCGAATGGGAACAAATTTATGGGAAAACGCAATGGGCCCGATAATGTGGAATTCTACAAATTAATTTTTGAAATTGGTAATTTCTAAATCTTTGTTCCTTCGTAGTTTGTAAATAAAGCTTAAAACCAGTAAAACTCAAGAATAATTTGAAATATTTAAGAATAATGCAAAAGATACGAAAGGTCATTCGGAGTAGCGCTTGCGACTTACTCAATTTTGCAATATACGTTGATTTTATAATCGACAGCTTTAATAATATATTGGGATTTGTAGATGAATGATCAATTTTCTATTGCAAACTCCTCGTTACAGAAGAGTGACTAAAGCTCAAAATTAACACAATTTTTCCGCCAGGAAGTGACTGTGCCAAGATTTCAATATACGAATACGAGAAATGTTGGGTTCTCAGAATATTTGGTTTTAGCAGAAGTATTCGCGCGATCAGAAAGAAGCCAAAGGGACGACCATTTAAAAAACACCTAGCGAGCTTTGTATCTCATCATTCTCATTTAAGTTAGAGCTATTTTCGTTCTGTTCTTGGATAAGCGGTTATTGGAGATATAAAATAATTACTTTCAGAAAATTTGAGGTATGGAAAATCAATCAAGCGATGTCTATATCCAAGAAATATTATTAGCCAGAGCCGCACCGTCCTATGGGTGCAAGGGGTGCATCGCTCCCGGGCGGTGACATCTAAAGGGCGCCAATAGAAGCGTAGCCAACCATTATTATTGTTACAACCACATTATTTGTTGTTATCTTTGTGATACACGCGACTTACATAAGAGAGATTATGATGTGAAATTAAAGATTGAATAAAGTTTAGAGAAAAGTATTATGGTTAACTCAAGACTAGAAAGGAATATCTGTGAAGTTGATTTTATCGAAGAATTAGAATCAACAAAAAATTTTCTGGTACCAAGAATTGAATTCTTTTCAGGTTTTGGAATTTATATTTTCTAGAGATTTCATCGGAGTCTTTCCTAATTTGCTTTATTGTTTCCTAATTAGCTTTCGGTGTTTTATTGACACTTCCGGAGACTGGTGCTGCTAACATATTCAAAAGTAATGTCAACTATTAACTTATAATGACCATTCGCGGCATATGCATAATTAAATAATACTGATGTTCTTTATCCAAACTAAGCTGAGAAACGAAGTCATGAAACAATGGTTTTTCAAAATCGTACTAAATAATATTTACCTAAAAATCAGGGTATGTATGGATTTGGTGCTTAATTTTAAGGGATGCCGAATTATGTTTGCACCCTGGCGGCAGATAGGCAGGGCGCGGCTCCGTTCTTAGCCACCAGAAAAAAATTACTCTGTTTGTTTCCATGTCCTCCCCTTAAGCTAATATCTGATTGCACTAATTTATAAGCATTAATAATAAGCTCCTAATGTAAAGAACTGCATTAGTGGTGAAGAATGGGAACATTTGGAATTTTAATTCTCGTTTCAGGAATAAAAATAAATTTGGTCGATACACGGGAACTGAGTTAAGAGGGAACTGAAGGAAGCGGGAAGTGGAAGGGGCGAAAGGCGAGGGGAGGTGGCAAAGAGGGCAAATTGGGGCCAATGGGGCCTCGGGATGGGGTGAAGCGGCCCATTTGGGGTGGTCCCTCCCGATTCCCGTCATCATCAGACCGCCCCTTCCCCGGCGTGCCTCGCCCACGGGGCCCCCATCCCCTCTGATATAAAGAGTGCATTTATCAGAGGCTCAAACACAGGTAATGATAGGCGTGAAATTTAATTGATAAAGGTTGCCTCGGCCTCCTGTCACGTATGATTGACTAATAACCCGTTTGTTGGGAGGAGGATGGGGCAGCAGTCCCTTCGCAAACACGACCATATCTTCGCCATGAGATCGGAAATTTTTGGTCGTGGTCGGAGTTGACTGGGTGGATTTATTTCTTTCAGAATGCATTTATAAATTTATATTTTGCTCCTTCCCCGCCCTGGTTGGGTTAGTTCGCTTTCGAGGGAGGGAAAGAAAAGCCATGTGTACCATGGTCGTGCGGGTTCGGTGCTGCGAAAAAGCAGCTTCTCAAGTGGTAATTCCCCGTGTTTCCTCGCTGCCTGAGAGTATGAAAATGAACGATTACAAGTATGTCAAATCGGCCAAGACATTAGCGATAAGAGTGGCTAACACACGAAACAAGGTCCAGAATTACAATGTTTATTTATTCACGCAATTCATCAACTCATAAAAAAGCGCCAATTTACAGTGAATAGAGTTACTTACACACACACACACATCTATTATATATAGACGATTCTCCGGATACATATACCCATAGAGGATACAAAATCTGTGGCAAGACGGAAAGCGTGACTGACCTAGTGATTTTTATGCGTAAAGACCATCTCACTAGAGAAAAAGTGAGATATTGATCCTAGTTGTCGTGGGTTCGATCCTAGAGGGCCCCAAAAACGGTTTTTTTCCCATAAGATTGCATTGCACGGTTTTTTGGAAAGTTTTTTGAGGCACTTCCTGTTAAGATAGGGAATCGAAATTCAACCTTTAGTTAGAGGAGGTAATTCTCTAACGTGTACTGTAAGGATATCTCCCAAAATTATCCTAGGTTCAACGCTTTGTCGGTGAAAAGAATTTCCTGCTTTAGTATAGGTAAATTCAAGAAAGCCCTGCTAATTCTGTTATCTACGGAAATAATAGATGTGGTATAAATATAAAAATGTGGTCGAAAAGAAAAATATTTAATGTATGTTTAATTGGTGATGATATTTCGTTTCGTATGGAAGGTGAGTCAGAGCTCTATTCCTAAATAATACATTTATATTATTCATTCAACACCTCCAAGTTACGATTCTTATTTAACAGTATGTTACCTATCCAGCGTAAACGTCCGTAGCGTCGCAAATTTTGAGCACTTTGAGTTTGAATCCATTTAACAACTTGTTTGCAAAATGAATTACGAATCATTTGTTGCCCAGTTTTAAGATCACTAAAATAAAGATGATTTGTTTGTGCGGTATTTTCTTAAACTAGGTCGTGCTTTTGTCGTGCTTGACTAAATTAGATAAAAAACTGCCGTGGAAAAGAAGCGGAACCTGACTATAAATAATTCTAGAATGACCGACTCCGAGTCTTTTTGCTAGGAATTTCAGCGTATTTCTGCGAAGGACTACTATCAGAAGCATTTCCATCAATTAATATTATTATTATTAGCCGGAAATTTACGGTTACTTGACCCCTTCACTGAATACAATTCCCTCCCGCCATGAGAGTGGATTGCAATAATGAAATATTACAGGCAAGGCGATGTTTTGTTGTCACATATAAGGTTAACTGGCGATCTTACCTTATCTAAGAACTGTCTGCTATCACATACAGTGCAATAGCATGTGTTGAACGTGAATTATTTCCTGGAATCTTATGAACCTTATGAAGTCGAGCCGAGTCTACCTCTTACTTAGTCTGGAGACGCCATTTTCCCGCAAAAATGCCAGTTCTAAGGAACGTCAACTGAGATCAAATGAAAATAATATTTTTTCCACACGATCACGAAACAATGGGAACAATGTTAGAATATTCGTTATAGTTCAACCATTATATTAATTTACGAGTCTTATTGAATATTTTCTTGGTCCTGAAAACTACTCGTGTCCGAAAGTATATTGGTGGTCACAATTTCTGTAGAAGCAGAGCATGAAGTTGAAAGTTGTGTAAGCTTGGATTAGTAGAGGTAGGATTCTGGCCATCATACTGAAGGGGTTGCAGACATCTATTTCAATCGGCTTCGAAAATTTTGGCTAGAATTGAACGATGAAGAACTTGGATGGTGATGATGAAAACACCTTTCTATTAATCCACATAATGTGAATATTCTCTGAGGATAGTTCAACTTGTAGAGGAATCGTGAGAAAAATTTCTCTATTATTTGGAATCTCCATAAATGATCGCGAGAATGTCTTCCGGGACACTGATAATTAACTTCATCATCCTACTGAGTGGAAAATTCAATACAAGACATAGAAACGATACAGGATTGGGGATGATTGAATGAATGGAGATTACTCCTCAATGGATAGCCTAAGAACCCTTTCCAAAGATTTCCTCGATTCCCCTAATGCAAACAATACCGCGATGCCTAGCGAAGTAAGGCCGCACGCAACCGTTTTTGTCCTCGCTCTGTGTAATGTCTTTCTAGTTAATGCCTGCGATTGGACGCGGGTGTGCACGTAGGACGCCATTGTTGCCGTTTGAGGCAGGGTCGAATGGGGGTAGAAACGGTGGGACTTGGTAAGGCAAAAGCGCAGACCCTCGCTAATCAGCTGGAACTAACGGTTGTAGATACGGTGTTTCATGGCTTGGAAAGTCTAGCGATGAGACGGATTTGCCTCCATTTTCCTCCCATGGAAATCATGGATTATGAATGCTTTAAATGGGAAGGATAGGTTGTGGAGAAGGATGAGAAGTTGGCCGAATTTACGATTCCTTTAAAGGAAGCTCATTTCTGGGACATGGTGGAGTTGCTGTCAAAAGCCGCGCGAGGAATGGATTTTAAAATGCTAGGGCCTCGTTGATTGTCCGTTCCCGATGGAGCGGCCCGTTCAAAATGTAGGTTTTATGACTTTCACGCCTAAGAATTCATTAGTTTTGCATCTTTTTATCTTGTTAAGAATGAATAATTGCAGCACGCGACGTTTTGGATGGCAAGAAGTCTCCATATTTCGGTTGGTCATTCCTCGGTTCATCTATCTCGAGTCATTATTGGTTTCTATGTTTCGAAATGAAAACCTGGTGAATCACAGTTAAAGACGATATAAGTCGATTGCTTATTATTTTTATTTCCACAATCCTTGAAATACTGGGGCTAATGGGCAAAAGAGAAGTGGTATCCTCGTTTTACACTGTGCAAGATTCTAGTTGATGCTTCTGAAACTTCTATAATCCCCTACTTTCTTTCGGTTTTTATATAATCAAATAGAAAAAAATACCTGATTATAATTTTATTTTAGAATTATCTTATTTCTTATGCAGAGGCTATATATAGTTACAAAAATCAAACTCTGTATAAGTAACAAAGTCCTGCTCCATTCTGAGTTATTAATGATCAGTTATGTTCGTCAAAACAGCTGAATATTCTAATTCAAGAGAAATTACTTAAAAAATTGTTCTCCTGGGTTTTTTACGTTCATGATCATTTATGACTAAACATTCATTGCGCGCAAAAATTTTATTATTTATCATAAATCATAATTTTATTATTTATCATATTTTGAGATGCTGCTGGCGTTTCCTTTTCCGATGTGAATGTGGGCAGGAACGGACAAAGATATGGTTTAGCGTGCCACGGAACTTGAATTGATACATAGTTGTGCCGTTGAAGATAAAAAGCTGGGTAGTAAAGCATTGCTTTAGGTAGAAAGAAGTGTTCCATTAAATACACGAATAAGATTTCAGACAGTCATTGACATAGCTAGAAAATCCTTTACCTGCTATATTAAAAAGGTATTGCATTTATGAGCTGCAATTACAATATCGACCAATTTATCAGGCCAATTTTAGTCATAAGGAATCACTCTTACAATTAACCTTTTTCAAGTCAGGAACACAAATAACGATGTCCCAACCAGGATTCGAGCCCGGGACCCTGGCGTTGTTAGACTAACCACTTTGCCCCCGAGGCAGGCAATAGTCGTGCAAATTCAGAGACCACATCTAATAAAATTGATGAAATTCGTGAGTTACGCACTCTTTTCCATTACATTCATCCCAGCTCTGATATCCAACCAAAAAACTCGGCCAGAAGAAAACCAGGCAACTATTCCTACTTCCTATTATTGATTCGTGTTTAATTTCTAATAGTTAAATAACTTACAAATAAAATTATCAATAGAGAGGAAAAGAATTTGTTTTGTAGATGTTTACTGTAAAAGACATGTAGACCATAAAAGAAGGCGCATTAAAGTATTGAAAGTCTTTGAAATGCGGGATTGGCGCGCGTATTAAGGGGAAAAAAAATAATATATAAGAAAACATACCAAGAAGGGCCGGAAAAGAAGCGAGAGGAAAAAATTATGATCGATATAATACGAGGAAGGCAGTAGTAGTTGTGTCAAGCATAAGGAAAAATGGCTAAAGAAAGTAAGTAAAGGAACGATGCGCGGTGAGAGAAGAAATGTGATATAAGTTGAAGGAAGGAAGAGTAAGTTATCCAGAAGGAAGGGAAATTGTATTAAACAGGGAAATTTAGGGCGGAATAATCAACGGAGGAATGGAATACTAATACATCTAACTTCTATACGTCCAAGAAATTGTCCAAACCTATTATCACAAATAAAGGAATGTTTTCCTCATCGATCAATAACTCCGTATCCCAAGATAAACCACGTCATCACAACTTCATGTCGCAGAGTATGCTATACTAAGCTATTCTTTAGTATTCCATGACTGTAAGAAGCATTGTTAAAAGAAGTACCGCTTATAAACAGAGAGTTTGAGTTTTTATCTATGCATTTTGCAGTAAAAGCGCGTACATGATCTAATGGTATCTATGCTTTTCTGAATTATCAAATATTTGAAAGTCACAGGGAAGTTTCACTGGGAAAACATTGATTATTGCTAATTATTTTTGCAAATACATTTATTATCAGCAAGTAAATTTATTAGTAATAGTTGAATGCACATCAGCTATAGAAGTTTTATACGGAATCCTGGAAGAATGTTCTTCAAGAGTTTTGGATCAATATTTGAGATGCTATTCATGGAATAGAAAGGGCTGTCTATGATAAGAATATCATAATTTCTACACTTTAACTTAAAACGATTTTTCGTTCCATACATTTCCTTCATTTAGAGGAATAGTGGCCAACAAAATCCCTTTACCTCCGTCCTTTGTAATTATAACTCAATTGTTTGCGTCATTGCCAACCGATTAGCTGTTCGATTATCTGCTCCACAACTTTTGGTAGCAATCTGGTTTCTCTTGGTGATTATTCGACAAACTCCTTTAATTTGGTAAGTTTCAGCCTCTCAACTTCCGCTGTGCTGTTCCCTCTTCTGAACATCATCCTCCCGTAGCTTTGTTTCCTAACTCTATCTTGTGCGATACACTGAGCACCGAAATCGACTGAACACAGACCTCTATTCGTCTTCAACTTCTCACCCTTTCCACTTGTATCTTCCCCATTACGACTGCAATTCTTTACTAACTAGATTCGCCAACAATTTTTATTAAAGAGTCCCCGCAAGTTTGATATTTTCATTTATCGCCCTCATTTCGCTAACTTTACCAAGGGAAGAATTCGTCTTTCACGTAATGAAGCCACTTTCGTTACCTTCAGCGAGAGCATTCAAGTTATGTATAAACGAGACATAAATTCTTTTATTTTGGTAGTGTTATTTCTTGGAATGGAAGGTGCACAGACGAGATTCGAAAAAGAACAGCATTGGCGAGGAAGCTTTTGTGAAGCTAAGGGAACTGAGGCCCAGAGGTCTCCATGAAGGAATCAGGAAAATATTGGTAAAAACCTTGGTATGTACTGCTGTATGTATGTTGGGTGTGAAACGAGGACCTTAAGATAGGACACCAAAAGGCAGGAGTACTTCGAGATGTGGGTGTGGCATAGAATGGAAAAAAGTGAGTTGGATAGATAGGAAAACAGAGGTAATGGAGATGGTTGAGGAGGAAAAGGTTTTAGTTGATTTATCGCCGACAGAGGAAATTGGTGGGTTAAAAACTGAGGACAGAGAATTTTAAAGAAGGTAAATAAAGACAGAATTCAGTGGACCTAGCAACGAATTGCAATTAAAATTGCATTACAATTGCATTTAGATATGTCTGCGATTACTATCTTCTGCTCTTTTTCGACACATATACCTAAACAATTAAACGAATTCTTGGGAATTTTAGTTTTCCTTATATCGTCCATTATAATTCACAGTTGATTGATTTTCTTTGAGGAGCTCCAAAATGAGACCACCGAGTTAGAATTGAGTTTCTCTTAGATTGAAGAAAGCATGGTATTTTGCGTTAATTCATTAATGAGATCTATAATAAAAGAAAATGGTCTCTTAGCAATAAAGTAGTCGATAAAACGCATGGCTTTTGATCTCACTGCATGCAGAATTTTGGATTAATTTAGGATTTATTTATCTATGATATTTGTTGCTAAATTCGGGAAATGGGCTGCGTACAGAAAATAAAAAAAATTCAACAGGTACAAATTTTACAAATAGATATCATTTTAACTAGATAGATGTAAGCTCTTACTTTTTAATTATTTTCTTGGTTTGAAAATCTATTGCAGATATTATACTTAAGAAATCGAGAACTGGTATAGGAAATGACGCCAAACAACAATCAACTGGGTTCCAGAAAATTAGTTTAACGGCTGTAAGCAGCAATCCGTCGGACGGGGATTGATCGCACTGCAGTAGAGGAATGCTAATGAAAAAAAGTATTCCTCGAAGATAGAAACCGATGGCGTGCAATATCTTTTCCGAAAGGTCTTTAGGAATCCTCATCTTCGAATTCTCTCGAAACATTCCGCAATATGAAAGAAAAAAGTTTCAAGATTCTTGGGAGAGCAAACAATCAACAGTATTTCGGTTTTTCCCATTTCAAAGGCTTCATCTGTTCCTGGCGTGCGAGTTAGCACGAACTACAAATTTCATTCCGCTGAAGAGTCGATATTTAAAAAGCAGCTATAGAACCGAAGCTCCTGAAGTAAAACATCATTCTAATAGTAATGTATTTGGTGATGGAAAACCAAATACAACTGAGAGTAAGATCGCAATGACTTCTTTCTTTTAAAACAGTAAAACCTCGCTAATCCGATAGCGGATTCCCAGGAATACTGTCTTATGCGAGTGAGTGGAATCTGGTTTAAGCCATAAATCATAACTGGAAAACGACAAAAGACAGTGACATTGAAAGTTAGGATGAATGCAATTTGATTTCCTTTCTTTAACTGTTTGCAATGGAATTTGATGTTATTTTTTGGATGGATGACCCACAAAAACTGTTTAGTTTGAAATCTTCAAATATATTGTACGAATATCAGAGCTTTTCTTCAGTTCAATGATTTGTCCAGAGTAATTTAGGGAGCATGGTCAAGATTCATACCTCATGCTGATTCCAAAGCAATAGTGAATACTTTTAAATTAATATCTACTATATTAGTGTACTTTGTGATGGAGCATAGAGAATAGTTAAGAACACGATCTTACTCAGGAAAAAAGAAAGTAATGGAGTAACTATTTTAGTCACATCATTATATCATTGGTTCACTCAATTCATAACCATTATATAATTGGTTCATTCAATTCGAATCCGGACCATACCCAAGAGGCTTTACTGGTCCCATGAGTTTTGAAATAACGAGGTTTTATCGGGTTAGGTACCTCTGGTAAAAAATAAATCTCAATTATCAGAGGACATGATCATTATGCTGTTGCATATTTTTATACTGTTTTATATTACTTTTTGTTAATACTTGGTTCTTATCGATTTTGCAATTTATGTCGTTTTACTGAGCTGATTCCTATGCTTATAAGGAATAAGAAATCCTTTTTGAGGCAGATGTAGGACTCCCGGATAGTCATGTGGGTAGCGTGTTTGCCTTTGGTGATAGCATTCTCGGGCTCGATTCCCGATATTAGGCCAACACTTACGGTTGTTCATCCAGCATCGTGATGAACGTGGGTAGCTGTATGAATTAAGAAGCAATGGGTCCCGTAAAAGTTAAATACGACGGCGTGGGAGTCAGTGTGCAGGGTCCTCCACTGTAAATGTCGCCTGGTTAGGCCCTCAAAGGGTTTTTGTGCTAGGACTTCCGTTATTTTGTTATTCAGGAGACATGTTCTCTTTATGGATCGATTCCAATATATAAAATAAATCAGAAAATACATTAAACTAAACAATACATAAATTAAATAAATGAATAAAAACAAATAAGCAGATAAAAAAAATAACATGATTGGGGAAAAATATTTTGGGGAATAACATGAAAGATGGCCCGTTCCAAATTAAGATGTGTTCATCAAAGTGCGTATTCATTTTCTGTATACTTCTACACTGCAGAGAAGTCCGCACGATATTTTGTGTGAACTAATTCTTCATAGACAACTTTTTCATAATTTAACGAACAAGATTTTTGAGAAAAATAAGAAAACATTGAACTTTCCAAATATTTAGGGATAAGGAGAGAAGGAGAAAGTTATATTTTTTTATTAATTCATAGATTCACTCGTATGTACCATTGAAACTTAAGCATGACATAATTGGATAAGAAATACACCCAGGGCTGGCATCAGACAAAATATAAGTGATATCGGCTCACGGAGACCAATCTAAGCGACGTCAATGAATAAACATCGAAAAATTGTCCGAACACCTCAAGCTTGAGAAATCAAAAACATAAACGTGACATTAAACGAAAATAAATAAAAATATAGTACGAAAAACACTCGAGACTTTTTTCTACCGATTCTTACAAAATCCTATTAGCGGAAAACGTCCTCGTAAGAGGTACAAAATAACCCTATGAATAAAAGCTTACATCGAATTTGGTAAGGATTAACCAAATGAATTTCATGTATCAAAACCATTCGCTCCTCAGAAATCTTCATATCAATACCTCAATGAAGAAAATTGAAAGAAGTACGAGATATGAAAGATGGATTTTTCTAAACCCTGCACCAAAATGTTAATGAGAAATATTCCACAAGATATGATAGCAGAAACTCATTAACTATGTATAGCAAACAACAAATGACGTTGCAACAAAATGTTAAAAAACTAAGCAAAAATAATCGAGAGCGAGTCTGATTTTAAATCTAGAAAGAAAACAATAAGGAGAGTGAATTTGCTACAAACTGTGCGTTGGGAAACATAATTTATGCTTCAACTGTTGAATTGTGGGATGAGAAGTAAACAAATAAGACGACAGCTATTCCCTCAGAGGGCCACTCATACGATTGCTTTTATTATGTATTCCTTTTTATAGCTTCATTTCATTTTATTACTTTTATTGCTAAATTGACGTAACCAATGGTGATACTGTAAATATCTATGTATTGTGCTTTTTCCATTTCTTTTATTATCTTTGCAATGTTCCTTTTCTTGTATTTCTAATCGATCTCCTGTCCTCATCTTTTTTCTCCCCCTTCCCTTTTTTTCTCTTTCTTTCATATTTACATTATTATTACTATGTACATTTATTATGCTTTTTTTATTCTTTTCAGTAAGGTTGCAGTCACTCTTCATTTTCTAATTTTCCCCTCTTCTTTAAAATTTTAGATGCTACTGTCTGTAGGTTTCGCAGGTTTTTCACGCCCCCTTCCTGTGGGCGTTTTCCTGCAGGGTTCTATTTTTCCTAAGTGCAATAACTTAGGTTTTTTTAACCCGCAAACACATCTCTTTGTTAATTTTCTTTTATTTTAACCCCATAAGATATTTCTTTTCATCTTTTATGACATAGGGTTAGATGTAAGAAGAGACTTACTAGTCTCAATCTCGCCCTGAAATAAAGTTGATTTATTATTATTATTATACGAAGCTGGTACTCACAGCGACTGCACATCAATTTCTGCGATCAGTAAAGCAGAAGGGACCCGAATTGATCTGATATTAGGCCAATATGGAGCATTCGGATTTGAAAGAATAAAATATACGAGTTAAGATTGACATTCAACTCTGGCGACTTTCGTCGCATTTTCCAATCCCGGCGTACTCACGTAATGCCAGCCGGCATATGGGGAAGAATGCCCTTTTTCGATATTTGCTTTTTTCCGGGACTTGAGAATCGTAATACTCGGATACGCGGAGTATCCGAAGCGTATGCGAGGAAAGAGAACGATCGATGTATTAGTACAAAGAGAAGTATTAGCGAAGATTACGAGCATTCGATGAAAAAAGGAATAATACGATTAAAAATTTTAAGTCAACAAATCTAATTGAAAATGAAGTCACCGAAACAGATACGGTACATACATCTACAGGATTCTACCCCTACCGGTAGAACCACCGGGAGGAAATATTTTCCTTCAACTTGAACCATAACTGAAAACTTTTATTTATGGGTCTATCTCGTTTTATGACGTAAGTTCATGGGCTCCGTTCCAACCTCGAAAGATCCACATCTTGAAAGCCATTTTCCCATACTCTCGTGGAAAATTGGTTGATTCTTCCCAAGGCCCAAAATACACGAAGAACCGCCTTATTTCCGGCAATATTGAGACTTAAGGGATCCCTAACGCATTTAACAGATAGTTTCGAAAGATCTGATGTACACTACGAATAAGAAAAACATTCATATTTTACTTCATAAATTGACGAAATGAATAGAAGCACACACGGATAGAATTGAAGGTTAAAATATCCCCGGGAGAGGTACAAGTAAGCAACAGTTTGATTCGCATGAGCAGGTGAACTAAAGATAAAGGAAGGCATCAATGTATAACAAAGCGTATTAATAAAATGTCGTTAACGTACCTGAATCAAATATTGTTAGGCAGAGTATATAATTAAAAGAAAGTAGTAAATGTTGCGCAGCAGTAGAAAATATAGTAATACTTATGTTGAATACCATTTAATATAGAGTAGGCTCACGCTATGCAGTTAATTGTATAATGGTTTTGTGTACACATCCGAAGGATAAAATAAAGAAAAACAGCGATATTTTGGCAGTGTTGAGAAATTGTCATAATAAGAAACTGTAGTTGAAATGAGAACTTGATTTTTGGGGATATATCTTGAGTATAGGAAAAGAATACTGTACACTTCCATTATTGCATGTAAATAAATATATCTTATTAGTTTCCTGTGAATATATAATATCATATTTATCACAGTAAAATCAAGAAATTGCCTGGAGTAGAATTATTATATTTATAAGAAGAGACCTTAAACAGCTATTTGCTGATTGAGTATCGAATTCTAGTCCTGAGGCCTGAGTGTGGCAACACTTGTGTTCCGGTCTCGAGAAATCCCTATATGTCTTTCCTTGATAAAGGCACCTTGCTTTCGCAAATTCAGAACTCTATCCGAAAACCATTCAATACCTCAGACAGGGAATGTCTTTCTTAAATCGTTCATATACGATGGAATTGCATACATTACGGGCAAGAGGAAAAAATATGCGTTAAGTTAGTGGAGCCGCTAATTACATTAATCCTAATGATCCCAATCTCTTCTATTAGATATTTTATGAAACTCAATTGCAGCAGTCCGCCGCCTCGCTCTACGCCAGGTATCGGTCCACGATATTATTTTATATCGATAAATGTATTTTACATCTAATGTCATCCGTTCCGTCTGTAAATTACAGAGCTCCATAAAACAACCAACACCAATCAATGCAGTATATAGAGAGTTTTGGCACGGCCTACACCGTAGACACTCCTTAACGGCGACGTGAAAACATCAAGAATATATGTTCTAGCGAGGCAGACCGGGACACTGTTACGTTTAGTCCTTGCGCATTGAGGTTTTCGTAATATATCTGTCAACCAGTAATCGCCTGCTAAAACTCTCTATTCACATTCTTATGTACCGATAACCCCATCTAGGAATCCAGCGTAGTCAAAAAGTTAAAAGCAGGTAGCATTTTGTTCATTGATTCCGTTATTTTATAGGTTCTACGACATTTTAACTTTAATTAATCGAAGAACATAAAGCAGATAAAACGATTACTTTAATGTTTGTAAATATAGAACATAAGTCCGACCACGTAAAAATCTTACTGTTAAACGCACACAAAATGGTTGCTCTTTGGACAAATTCAATACGTAAGAGGTTGAAACTAAAGATTAGTATCATAATTGCCCTTCAAAATTATATCTTTCACTAAAAGAAGCTTGCCAATTAATGATCGAGAGAGTCGAGTCCATTTCATTCATTTGATCTTTCCCAAAAGAATGAAGCGCAACGGCACTTTACATTGAATATTCGCATATATGCATGTATAAGTGTGTGTGTTTGGTATTACATAAATTTGCAATAATTAGATACGGTTAATTACATACAATTGCATAAAAATTCAGTTTCCCTTTTACGTAATATTTTAAATGCTTATACACCTTTATATATATANTATTGCAATGGCCGCCTACGAGTAAACGCCTTCTGGCAATGAATATATTTATGGAAAGATATCACCATGACATATTGAGGAAAATTGTGACTGAGAGAGAGAGTCCTAAAATACTTAAAGATTGGTACTTATAAAAATTTCCAACTATTTTTTATTGAGATTCGCCTATATGGCTGATAAATGATGCAGAAATATTGGGCGGGGGAATTAGGTAGGGGTATATCACAGCTATATACTTTTAAGATATACTTTTATATGAGAAAATATTTCTGAAGAGAGAAGATGTCCCTGATGACGTTTTTAGATAATAAATCACTTAATAAGGCGATAATTGTAAGAAAAGGTATTTTAGCGTTCAATAAGAGTTTGTTCGCTCCAAGATTGGCTTCTCCATTGTTGCGAATGCTATTCTTTTTATTTCCATCCAAACATTCGTAATAAAAATCGAGTGAACGTAATATCGTTCTCTCCTGTACGTGCTTTGTATCGTCAAATAAGAACTGAGGCAGCAAATAGAAAAATCAGTCCTCCTCTATACCTCTTGGGTCAAGCCGAACTGCAAATAGAGATAATTTAAGCCCAGACCTCGTATCAAATATCACGTAGCGCCACAGCTTTAATGCCAGATCCATTCCTCCCATCTTCTACAAATTCATATTTCAATCTTCAATCAATGACTTAAACTAAAAAGAGTAAAAGCCCTTTTCTTTCATTCCTCTATCTTTTCTTCTGATGTCATCAGTCATTTTTTATGATTTGCCCACATGCTATAGATTTGACTTTTGATCCTTGAATTAATAATTCAAATCACCCAAGTCATTTAATTTTCAACTTCTGTTTCATTCATTTTCAGATGGGCTAAAATAATTTTTTTAAATACCAGCGGGGGATACTTCCATGCGTGACCTCATTAAGTTGTACTTTGTGTATTTACAAACAAAACATTCAAAAGTTCTCCAGTTTACACGGCGATCTTATACAAGAATACAGTAATCATTCAGGTTAATTTTAGGAAATAGGAAATGCAGAAACCTCTGTGAATGATGAGAATATTTCCAATGCAATGATAACGGAGGATATTAAAATGAATTACTTCATTGATTTCGATATAGTTTAGATACCTCCATGCGATACATATGTATAATATTTCATGTCAAAAAATATAATAGTGTGTGCATACACGAAGAGTAGCATATGCATAGGAATGTCATCTGAAGTAATGATTCCATTGGAATTGATAACTAAATTTTCTTAAACTGTATACCGTTTTCCAGTTGCAATCCTGTTCATCAGGAATTTGATAGTTTAGGAGAATCAGTTTGAAACGTAATCACTGTATCAATCTTCTACGATATAATCTGTTAATTTTTTCATGAAAAAATGAGCCTTCACCAAAAATAAATGGCTCCGTCGAAAAGCGAAAAAAGGATTAATGGTGATAATTACGATTTGTTAATTCCAAATTTAGAGATTTTAACGTTGGATGGATAGCTTTGGATTTACTTTGCAGATTTCCTTTCCCTTGCGCGTATTTCACTGATTTGACGTTTTATCGTCCACACTGAGAATATATTTTACTTACGTGACCCCTCAATAGTTATCATCGTCTAGTAGCGATGCCTCTTTCTTGCGTCATTCCTAAAAGGTATTCCTATGTGTGATTATTGGTGGACCCAGAGGGGAAGCTCGCCCTTGTTGACTTGGTGGAGTGGACTGGAAACCAGGGATTCGTCTAGAACGGGAATGGGAACATTTTATATTCCGAAGGCCGCGTTCAGCGTGAGGCCGCGTATAATTCCAGTAGTCCGCATGAGAAACCTCAGTCCACATTTGAGTGACGATTTAAGATAATCCAATCAGTTCAAAACAGAGTTTTTTGTAAGAAAGGGAACATAGTCACAAAGAAACTAAAAGAAAATATTTCCCTTTTGTTATGACTTAGTGTAATAAAGGAGACAGAAAATAAATTATTGAATCTGACAAAATAAAGGAAGAAAAGGGCGTGTTTAACCCCAAGTACCTCACCTCTATCCCATAATGGCGGATTAAATTATAATCCAGCAAGAAGTGTTTCAACGATTACTATACAAATAGTGCATTTATCACTATACGTTAGAATTTTTTAGAGATTCGTAGCGGTGAAAATAAGACAGGTTATTTTAGCTTACAGATGAGAAAATAGGGATTGCGTTAAATCTCCTCCATTATTAAGTTTCTAAATCCGATACTGGGTGCTATAAAAGTATACCTAGTAAATGTGAGATATGGAATAACTTCATTCCTCATTTAGCCAAAAATTAGAGTTTTTGGGAACTATAATTACTTGTTCCAGGAAAATATCTGCGCTTATGGCTTATATCCGTACATACAAGGTTAAAGTACTTTAAAGAGTTAATAAGGGTGGAAGAGGGAAAGGAAGAGGTTGAAGATGAGGGGATAGATGGGGCTGAGGGAAGGTTGGGAATGGTGAACGGAAGTCGGCGGCCTCGCCACTGGTCTCCCGAAGGAACTCCGATAGCAAAGGAAAATAAGTAGCGAGGAAGAAAGGGATATTGTATCGAACTTGAGAGGCCATTACCCAAAGAGACGAAATGAGGGGATCCGATTGGGAAGAGCGGAATGGAGGCAGCTGGGAATCCGTAAAGCGCAAGCTGAGTTTTGTGTTCGCCGATATTAACGTGGCCCTTCCCTTCGTCCTTCCCTCGATTCATCTCATGGACGCCTCGCCCCGTGGCATCCGTGGAAATTCGTGGAGAAAGGGCGCGGCTGAGGCTTTTTGCGATGCCTATGGTAAGGAAGGTCAAGGGAGAGGCTTTAAAATTTAGCGTGACGTACCATGGAAGGGACGGGTCCGTTGAAAGGGCGGTCGATGTCTGAGGCGGAGGTGAAAAAGGCTCCCAACTGCGAACAAAATATCATACCGGTGGAGGGATATCCCTTTAGTCCTTTTATAACTCAAGATTGGAGGAGATGCCGGCGAATAAAATATTGATGGGCCGGGAGAATATAAGCCATTGGTCGCAGCGAACGACAGCGAGTCTTTGGGGGAAATGTGCTTTAAAGTTGAGTCAATATTGGAAGTAACGTCGATTATATCTTTAAAGAGGACTCTCGCTCTTATCTCCTTGCCGGAATATACGTTAGCTTTGATTAATCCAACAAGATGCCTAATTTTTCGAGAATCATTGGAGGACTGGGAATATACTTGGCTCCTAATAAATGAGTAAATTTCTAATTAAATCTCCAATATTATTTTGCGAGTCACCGACTAATAATATTTACTTCTGCATTCTGGGTATTTGTTGCATATAAATTAACGAAACTTTCATCGAGTACTCAGATAAATCACGACCATAATTGTGTGGTAGGTAACGACCGTTCCTAAGCGGAATCATGGCCTTGCTCGACATTAGTACACGTTGCTTTCTTGTATGTATTAGCGGCTGATGATTTTGTACTGAATGAGTGGAAACTTCGACATTCCATTTATTTACTCTTATGCGCTTCCTTGGAAAAGAACGCCGATTTCGAGAGCGATCAATGTTCTAATGATACAATTTGAGAGTTTAAAAGAGCTGAATACGGAAGCCATTATACTTAACCGAGGAGAAAATAAAAATACGTCACTCCTCCTGACAATCCAGCAATACTCGATAGTGGATAGCCTCGCGGACATTCTTAATTTCTTATTAAATATAAGAATTTCGGAATTCCGTAAGTTTTCCCTCCCAAAGTTGTTGATACGCAAGCGTACTGTTGTAGAGGGTAGATAGAAGATTTT
>KZ308445.1:505066-521767 GCA_000376725.2 Ladona fulva
CTACAAAGTCGATGCCAAATTAGTCGATTCTAAATCTGTATTATTTAATTAATAACAGATTTTTAAATGTTTCACAAATATTTGGTGTGTAAAATTTAAGAAAGTTAAGTAAAATATCATTCTATAAAATGAAATTTAATTCTGGGCCAGTCGAAAAAAATGTATTCATAAAAAAATGAAATAATTGTGAGAAACAACACTTTTGTCACATGAAAATGCAATGAAATTTGACATTATGCCGCATAAGTCCATCATTTATATTACTTTAATTCACTTAAAGGGAGATGAAAACTTTCAAACTCTTGAAGATAAACTGTTTGCTTGATTATTTTTATAAGATTGAAAACGCATTTCTAATGAAATCGCAATTACATATTTGAATTTTCGGACTTATTTCAAACAACTACAAAACAATTTCAAAATATTAAGCTATATTGTAGATAAGCAAGATACATAACATGATACATAATAGTAATTATGATATTGATCGTCTTTATCTCAACGTACGTGTGTATATTTGTATGTATTTGGAATTTGCTGCTATTTTGAAGTTTTTCAAAAAGGCGCGTCTTTGACTTTCATTTCTAATGAAGAACGGAAAAAAAGTTTATCATTTACAATTTTACTTAAGTTTCCCTACTGCGCGAACACTAAAAGTATTTCGAATAACACTGGTGCTATTTATAAAATTGTTAGCAATGTGAAATTTTCGAAACGCACAGTACGACATTTTAGGAGAGCCAGACTTCTATAGAAGAGGTGGATCTTAAAACTTCTTATAGATTAAGGCTAATAGCAAAGTATATTGCATTCCCTTCCATAAGAAGTAATATATTTCGCTATTAAATTGATTTTGCGATATATTTTTTTCCAAATGACTTCTCATTTCCATAACACCTGCTAAGAGTCAAGAATTGTTTGCATAGAATACGTTGAATAATAAACTAGTATTTGTTGTCATCGTTCAATTCTTCTTTTCGGGAAAATACATTCGGATTATCCTTTGGAGTGCAGTATGAAAGAATTTACAAACATATTCTCAGTCACAGGCATTATTAATCTTAATTTATACACCTATGGTACCACAAATTGACACTAAATAAGCTAGATGGTGTTTTTTCTACGACATACCTATTAACTAAATATTAAAATCCTTTTTCCTATTCAATACCAAAAAAATCATTGAAATAATTCGATCAATGATTTTATTATTGTGTTTACGCTGTTTCCTTCCCTATTTTTAACTTTCCTTTCCTATTTTTAACTTCACGTGATCGCGAGCAATTTTAAGAAAATTTATGCTGAAACTAATTGTTCAATAACATTATTCATAGCCTGATAATATTTCTTATTACTACATACAACCTATGACACGAAGTATTAAAATTCTGGCATTAACCAGAATGTGGTATTATTCTACATTACCGGCCTAGAGTGTTCTAATGTATGACAAACTAAATCTACTAGTGGCTACTAGACAAACTAAATCCTCCTTCTCTGTACATTCTCATACTACTGGTAAGGAAGAGAAAGATTTAATGAAGAAGAGCAATTAAGAAACGAATATTGGCAATTCAGGAACACTTCTGGCTGGAATTACAATGAATAATTATTATAAATTATCATCTTAGTGTATATAACATAGGCTACGTTTTATATTATTGCTATGTTGCAAAGTATAGTGATGACAATATTTTTAACTTTAAGTGTGTGTATACTATTATGTAAGTCGTAGTTTTTTATCTAACAAGTTATTTTGTATAGTTTGCATCTTATTTTCGAAAATTTTTATGCGTTTTCACATTTTCCGTGTTTTTTGGGATTCATATATTCACTGTTTTTGCGGATTCTTTCATCCCCCTTCTGTGCGGTATTCCCACGCAACGAGGACGTTTTTTTCCTTCTTTCATAATATTTCATTAACCTCTAAACATTTGAACGACAAACGAGGCAAGATAAATGCCCCAAGAGTCTAACGTCGTCAATATAAAGAAAATATACCTTTTTTTCCCCCAAACATAACTTGCGAATCCTACGAATGGTATTTGCCGCATCCTTTCCCGCTTACATCCGCCATAGCTTGTAATAATATCTGCTGAATTGCTCTCCAAACGTGACTCTTAGGGAAAAGATTACCCCTCATTTTCATAAACATCCTCACTTCCACCAAACATACCAGAGCTTTCAACGCGCGCCAAAGAACTCCGTCATAAGAATGAATCGGGCCGGTGTGGAGGTGAGAGGTTAGCTCACCTCTTCCGTAAGCCCAAAAGAAAAGAGCCGCTGTGAGGGATTTGACGTTCGCGGCTAGCCTCAAAAGAAACCGAGCAATAGGAGCAGCGATACACGTCGGCGACACAAAGGGAGTCTTGGAGGTCCACTGGCCACGCCTACTTCTCCCCATTCTGGCGGCCTTTCCCTTTGCCCGGTGACAGTGGGTGCTGGACCTCCCACGGACAGTGGGACCACCCGGACCAAATGATCACGCCTTTACTTCGCCACATTCGAGTGGCCGTTTCGTAAATGCACTGCGGAAAAGTTTGACACGTGAACTCGTCGTGCTGGTGGCTTGAAAGAATTGCGCGAGAACTCGGAAAGTTGATGAACGAGTCAGGGAGGACAAAGGTTCTCATTGGGAAGAATGGGAATGAGAAATTGCGCGAGGTTTTTACATAAGCAAATTTAAGGCGGTAAAATTATGAGAATGTCATCAAATGTCGTTTAGTATTTTCGGTTTCTCCTTAGGAATCGAACTTACGATAGCTCACCTCATATATATATGAGATGTAGACTCCTGAGGCTAAAACAGCTAACCGAAGGAAGCGATCTTTTTTAAATGAAACTACTAATGAGAGGGACAATACATCGTTGGAAGTCCTTAAGCCCTTTCAAATTTGGTGCAGCAGTTAAAAGCTGCGTAAAATATTATTAAGAAAGCATTTACCCAAATGAAATCAGCAAATGAAATTTAGACTGAGTTCACTGCAATAGTATCAGTTAAACGAGTAGGTTATTAATTACTGCTCTTAGTACGAACCGACATATATATTCACCATTTGATCTAATAGACTGCTGTGTGTATACTGCCCTATTGCGAGTTTTTAACATGAGTTATTTTAGCGATCTCAGATTTAAATGCTAAAGCAGTTCGTAATAAGTAAATAAGACAGTGTCTCCCAGTTGCAGAAATACTATTACTATTTTAGTGATCGTATGAAGTTATTAATATATTGAGCAGTTGCCACCAAGCCTTGAGTGCCTATTGGGAAAGGGAAACGCTCCCATTTTTTTACGAAATTCACTTTGTCTTGTGCCGCAGCGGTTTTCAGGCGTTCGAGATGTCTTTGGTCGAGGTATTATTCTCTTACTCAGGCGGTGGACAGTTCATAAAAAGGTGAGGATTTGGCGTTGAAACCGAGTATGATTAATTAGCGGAGTTCCGCGGTGCTCATCTTTTGGGAATAACGGAAGAGTGACACTTCTATTCAACGGATTCTCTGATGGACGCTTTCAAAGCCTTAGTAGTTACTTTGTGGCGACTACTAAAGCTGAGTTACAGAACATTAAACCGCACATTAATATTCATCGAGAGACGGGAGTTCTTGAAGAGCAGATAATTCTCTATAAATGGGCGACTATGAGTATATTACCTCGGAAATTCCATAAATAAAGTGTTGATTATAAAATGTTATTATAAAAACAGTTTTTCCTCGCATAATCTGGAATCGCATTTTCGTTGCTCGTGTCTTCTTTTGTAAACCAAACCAATAAATCTCATGGGCGCCTTTGTAACTTTAACTTGTCATAACCATTCTTAATACTTTCGAATGAATAACTTAGGTTTAATATATGTACAGCATCTCTGTGACTTCTATGTGAGACTTCGTTAGGGGCAGGCGTGTAAAAGCGAGTTTATGTTTGAGTTAAAGTTAACTTGAAAACAGCAAATCTTGCTGGGGGTTTAGCTCCATTTAAAAATCTGATTCATTCTCAGTGTCCTATGCTGAGCAGGGAGCGGGCGAGCTGGTCGGTCGCCCAGGGCGCAGAGGTTTTGGAGGTGGATGTTGGTCGATGCTTCGGTGCCGCGACGATATTTCGGAAAAGGATAAGTAGAGGATTTGTTTTACTGTTGTAAGCCATTCAGTATTTTATGATTAATTTTCTAATGATGTAGCCAGTGTACGTATTAGGACAGATTTGCGGAACTAATTCTGAATATCTGAATGAAGTGAAATAAACAAGTGTTGATTATCCTATTGAATTCCTATTTTGTATTTGCTTACTTCTTATCAGATAAATTCGTGCATTTGAAATTCAGTGATTATAATAACTGCAATAATAATAAAATCGAGTTGCTAATTAAAAAATTATTTACAATAAGTAGCAAACATAATCGCTTGAAAAAGAGACGAATCGTTTAAAATGGACTTTAAAAAGTATATTTCTGCGAATTGCACTTGAATTGTTCTCTGGCTAGCCATGGTTATTCGTATTATTACTCGGATATGCTCTAATAGACATTTTTCCACGAAAAGCAAGAATTTTAACCTTTTCCATTACACCAATCTACGGTAAATTTTAAATAGATTTTCAATAAAGAGATTTTCATCAAAGAGCTCTTCATAATCGCTAAAAAGCATTCTTTTTCTGATAAGAATTTGTAAAATAAAAATTTGCAATTTAAAAACGCAGTTGTTTACTCGACACCACACCCTTATTTTTAGAGCTTAAAACTCCCAAATCTACGTTACAAAATAATGTAGTGTGAAGCAACATGGCTTTGTGGAAAATGAATTGCAGTAAATAGAGAATTTTCTTGTATTATTTAATCTTGCATTTTATTCCTAAGATCGGAAATATTGATCGTTTGAGTATAACAAAATATACTGCGCATTGGTTAAATGCTAAGGCATTAGTACATACATGAGAGTGAGCGATGTCTTCGTGTTAGAAATTGTCATACGTTCCTCATAAACTTTTAAAATAATAACTTCATTGATTCATAAATTCTTATGGGGCTTACGAACCATTCTCTAAAATAAGGAAGAATTTTAGCTGGTATGAAGTCAATAAGGAAATATCTTTGATGAATTATGGAAGACCAAGGGAAAACGTTTGAACGCATCTGCTATGAATTCATTTGCACTTCACATCGTTCACATCACCTATGTACTTAACGATTTTACGATGCATTGCAGATTGCAGATGGCAATGCAATATTAGGCAGCTTAATAGCAGTGAATTGTACAATATAAGATAAAATTATACAGAGAACGTGAACCGTTCAATTTTATATCACCCGCATTAATCAAGTACGACAACCAGTATGTACAGTAATGGTTACATTTGTATCGTAATTAATAAACCCTATTTTACTATCAAATATTACTGTAAGACACATTGTATTTCTATCTCATATAAATATACTTTTATCGATTTTCTCTTAGCATTCAGGAGTACGCTTACAATAATAAGTTATATTGACCTTTCAGTCAAAGACTCAATTCTGGCAACTTTAAAAGACGCATATAGATACAGGTCATAGTACGACCAAAAAGCAATAAAAATGTTGGAGGCACCATTTCAAGTCTCTCACACTACAAAGCAAGTGCTAATGAAGATAAAACAATCCAGCATCGCGCAGTATACCACTCGTAGATCTTGGTTGGTCTCAAACTTCATTTGCGAGGTGCATTTACTAGCCGAAAAAACAAACTATTCCGCAAAGCTCCTGCTCCCGAAATGTTAAGCGGGCATAAAGGAGGTAAGATGGTTGCTTTAAAAATCCATTGAGCATGACAGTAGAGCCAGCTTGACTTGTTTCCCTGCGGGCGTCTACTTTGCACGGGGCTTAGCTCGGCTGCGGTCGCCTTTCAATTTGCTCTTTTTTGTATTGGGGAAAGGGCGCGGCGTTTTGCCTGTCTGAAATTTAGCGTAAAATCCTATGCACCCATCGGATAACAGAAAACAACCGAAGGCTCGTATTTGAATCTCCAATACTATGGCGAAGGATTCCGTAAGCCATAATCTCCATAATCTTACCAAGTAACAACAGAAAGCGCAAAAGATACTAATTTAACCATTCCGTTTGGCAAATAAAGAATAGAAGAGCACGAGCACGAATTTGTGCTAGAGTATTTGAGCGTAAGCGGAGGAAATATCACTTAAGTGATATTGCCTCCGCTTACCTCATAAAACACGGGTTTTTCAATAGGTCTTCTTGAAAAATTGCTTTTCTTTTGAAGAGAAAGACGCTTTCATTTTTCAGAGCTTTGAGGGATATAGAAACTTTCTGAGGTTTAAACGAAATGGAACCATACCGGTGGGAGGAGATATGGTCAATTTACATGAAATTAGAAGTAAAATCATACGTAACTTTTTAGCGATATCAATACTTACTTTAGAATTACATTGATCGAATGGACTGCTTGGTTCACGACTTCGTGGTAGGACTCCACAAAACAAAATAGTTTACTTTAAAATTATTGTTTCCATGGTATCTTTCGGGATTCCACCGCGATGGGCATAGCAGCAGTGACGACGTTTCGCCTACGTTTCAGTAGGCTTCTTTAGGTCGAAGATGACGTAAATTATTGTAATTATTTAAAATTATTATTGAAAATAAAAAAAATGTGCGGTATGGTGAAAGTTGGCCTTTCTTTCTTCCTTTGCATGATTAAATTGTGATAATTAAGTTAAAATTTTAATTACAGTGGCCGTGCTAACGAACTTTTAGAGCAATTGCGCTTTTTATGTCTAATTTTCCAGACTAAACGAATGTTTCGGTTGATGCGTACGCGAGCACCAAATAACCATGTATGACATGATGGTAAACAGCATTTCAGCTCACGGATGAGATTGTTAGTCAAGCATTTAATGTTACAAGTATGTAATGGAGGGTCAACGGAATAGAGTATACTAGAAATAGCGCAAGATGTCTCTAAAAGAGAAAATAGTCGAGCAAAGATTTGAAGAGTTTCTTTGAAAATTGAAGAGTTTCTGTTCCGGAGTTCCACAAAGTTAAAGCTTCGACGATTGAATTTTTAGAAAATAGTCGCTAAAAGAAGATATTAATCGTTAGATATAACCACAAAATCGCGAAATACTCAACCATGACACCGATACGATTAAACTAAAGGAGTGATTGCACAACATGGAAGAGACTTGTTATTTTAAAATTCAATGTTTGGACAATAATTCCAATATTTTTCCAGTTTCGGAGGCCCTGAAAACATTCCGCATGGGTAGCAGTTAATCGATAAGTATGTTTCGGAATAACTTAGCCACAGCCATTCTTTTTGACAATTCGAAACTTTTTTTGTACATCTTTAAATAAGTCTCCGTAGCAAATGCGATTACAGTGTTTATAAACCGATCTTTGTTTAGTTATATCGCACGTATTTTTTGGTTTATTTTAAATTAGAAATTCAAATATTTCATAAGATAAAACGCTATGCTATAGAGAAATATATTTTCGTGTAACTCGATTGAAATATTTTCCGATTCCGTTTCTATATTTTTTAATGGACTAACCTCTGTACTTTTTCCATTATTTTTTCACTTGGTTGACAGTTGCCTGGTTCTTCATCATCGCTACTTTCTTCTATACCTTGCTTGACAACTCCAACTAACTCTTTTTAATGACTAATGGTAACTCCTTGCTCTTTATCTTCATTATTACTGGAAAAACTGCCTGAATGGCTAGACCCAATTATAAATTTCTGCAATACTCCTTCCTATTGGTTGGCAACTTGCTACCGTCTTGTAACAGCCCCTGATAGATGTCGATTTATTTATTCAGCTACCGGCGAAAAGAAATATATAAAAATAGTCTGAATAATTGGAATAACATAGAAGAGATTTTTCGTCATAGTGCAATAATTAAATCATTAACAATAATTCAAGAATTATTCACTAACTACGAAGCGCAGTTGCTGATATAAAATAGGAAAGAATTTTATCTTAATGTACGTTCAGTAGTAGGAATTGATTTTATTTTGAAATAAATTCAGTTTTATGAATATTTATCTTTACGCACAGAAAAAATATTTCTAAACCGTTAATGAAACGAGTACATACTCCGCTCCTCGCGTCTGTCTCTGGTTATTATGCTTTCTAATTGTTATTTTTGTGCTAATGCCAATTAATTAACTTTACATTTCCATCATCGACACGCGATCTTAAACAGTTTCAGTGTGTTATGGGAAGCAATACAGGTTCTGAAGAGTTTATAAATTACGACAACAATCTTTCTATTTGAGTTGGAAGCGAAACAAAGATTGAAAACTCAAGTGGCTGAGTGAGCAAAGAGAGTGAGTCAGATGAAAACATATATATCACCGAATGGTGACAGGAGTATAAAATCGTACGAGAAACTTTCATGAATCGAGAAGAATTGATTGATTCTACTAAATATGAGGCTAGTTTAAACTCATTTAATATTTGAAACGAGGCAATTGGTAGTATAGATAATTACATAATAGAGGAAAATAAGGAAAAATTCAAAATAACGGAATTTTTTCATATTTTCTCAAATAATTATCGTGTTACATATTTCAATTAAAATATTTTTGTATCTATAACAGGTGATACTGTTTTTTTTTCGTTCCACTTCCGCATAAGAAATTTCAACCAAATCTTTCGCAGGCCTGGCTGGCTTATTTGAAAGTGTGATGTTGAAGCTCACCACTGATAGAGGGGGCCTTCAATCAAGCGGAAAAGTATTTTCCGAAAAACATTCGTGGTCTCAGTGGATTCGACGAAAGATAGGTTTCACTGTGTTAATATTAAGTATTTTAGTACAATTTGCCCCAACGTGACGCATACAAGTAATGGAGAAACTACTGATATACATTGTTGACCTCCCAATATTTTAGAAATTGATAAGAACTTGCAAACATCGTTTGCAATACTGCATTCAAATTTATCCTTTTATATCAGATTACAAAAAGCATATTTATGGGAAAATAATAAATAAAAGTCTTAAAATAATAAAAAAATCACAATAAAAATATTAATGTGGCCATATCTCAAAAAGGCCAGCAGTTTATTCTGAATAAGGATGTATTAATTCGATTTAGAGGTTACTCTATTCTTTAAAGTAAATAAAATGTAACTCAAACATCCGCTCTGATGTTCAACAACATCGATCGCAATTTAAGTAATTAAGATGATATACAACTAAAAATCTGAGTTAAGTGGCGGAATGAGCGATTCTTGATAAATTGCCTCTTTGTACGATATTGTTATTTCTCCGGAATGTATTTGAATAAATTGTATGAATAGAGCTTCTTAATTAATTAATTCCGTTTACTACGTCTTCTTCCGATAGATCTAACCGTCCATCATCATTGGTAAGCATTCTATACGGCCTCTTGTCTTTAAAAAATACTGCGTCCTGGACCGAAGAAAATCTGGAGCCCAAAGGTTTTAGGGATATCAGCAGTCACTTGTACCTAGAAAAATTAACAAATCTTACTGATGCTAGAAAACTTCGACGATCCATTGATAATTCACAGAACGATTTATCTCGTTCATTCCTTGAAACCAACGGACTTAAGCGATTCTGAAAATTTCAATCAACACTCGAGAAACACGTTGTGGTGAGGAGGTATTAATCCGTACACTAAGGACGCACACCCAATTCAAAGCTATAAGGCGATGTTTCATCGCGAAGTTTCCTACACTCCGTTTGAACCTTACAAAGAGCTCCCGAGACGTATGTTATGATGAAGAACCAGCAACTCTCGGCATCCTAAAAGGAAAACATTCTCTCATTCATACCTCTTGAGGAAGCGGCGTTTCACCTTAGAAAGAAGTGCCGCCGTCGGTAAAGCACCAGCCGTGGGTGGCCCAAGCGAATGGGGCATTCGATTGAATGGGAGAGAGGCGTGTCGGACCGTTCCCCTCACCAACCCCCCCGCCAGCCTTCCCCGCTCTCTAAGCTCTTGGGGTTCAGTGTGCGTCTCAAAAACAACACGACCCTGACAGAATTGGACTAATTGTCCCCACCTTACGGTTTCACAAAGCTGTCGTTGACTTCCTAAGTTCGACAGAGAAACCGTGGGTAAACTTCTTCTATTAACAAAATACTTTTTTCTTTCGAGTCACTCTTACGTACTGCCTCAAAGTTGCCAGATCACAACAGCTATTCCATTGGTTCACCCTTGAGAAAGTAGCGATTCCTTGATCCTAAAGTATTGTGTTCCTTGTGAAATCGCGCTATGTAAAATATTAGTATTCTTGATACATTATAACATTTTCCTAACATTTATTATCCGAGTGAATGATAATAATTTCGCAAGTATAAGCACAACTACGTAACCGGATGTTTTCAGTTACAATATAGTATTGTTTATTTAAATTTAGTTTTCATAAAGAACTTACAGTTTATCATGAATCATTTCTGACAGCACTTCGTGGAAAGACAATGAAAAATAAGTACCAAACATTTTGTAATTTCCCTTTGGTATATTTTAAGATTTCGGCTACAACAACAACAACACCATCAACATGAAATTCAACTGATGATGGCGTTTCAGTCGAAACGGGTAGTCTTGAAATATACTTAGTGGAAATTACAAACTGTTTGATTCTTAATTTTTTTTAGCCTACAGTTTGTTAAAAAATTAAATAAGAACTTTCGGTATCTCTAAACCATTTCAAAAGTATAGAAATAACTTCTTCTCACATTCGTCAGTCTTTAGTGAAATGAAATTGAAGGACTGTGGAAATTATATCTATATCCGAAGGCGTGGAGTGACTTATTATATTATTCTGCATATTATTAAATTATTCTGCAACTGTGTAAATGACTGCAGCACAAATACTTGCTGTTGTACTCAATGAGATGAGAAGAAATCATTGACCAAATGTTGTTGCTAATGGCGCTGTCAGTCGAAAAAAAAACGAGATGGGGATCAATCAGATGAATTTTGAAAAGGCGAAAGCTCACATCACCAAACAATTTAAGGCAGAAACCCCGGCATACAAGGTTGCAGATCCTGACAATCGAAGTATGAATTTTCATAGCTGTAGAAGTAAAACATGCTTACCTTTGAACTACTGTATAAATCAGCCTTGTTTAATTTGGCACTTAATCCATTTGGCATTAATCCAGGGATTCTGTAATTGGGGAAATTTCTGTTTGAGATGCTGCCATAAGAAGGATGTTATGGATCTCTGTTTTCCCGCACTCTTCATGCTTTTGTAGATATCTTAGTAAGGTTCAAGAGCTTCCTATAGTTCACTGTTCCATTTCAAGCGTTTCTCTACGTTCGAGTAATTTTAATTTTTCCTGAACTTCAGCAAATGAATAAATTGTAATGCAATGTCCTCCAGAGCTATCGTGGTATATTTCGGCCTCCCTAGTCACCAAATCGTTACTCTTTGCTGTGTTTTCGCCAACAACACCTGCCTCTCCTGCACATCATCAAATCCTTCTCCCCAACATCTTTCGCCAGGTTCACAATGTCACCGATTCCATCTTCGACTGAAGGAAACCTTTCCAGCAAGCATTAAGCGCTGACTCCTTCACCTCATTCTATTATTGCACCATGGTTGTAATTGCATCCACCATGTTAACCAGAAATCCAGGTTCGTACTTTCAGGTTTATTTTCTAATTTTCAAGGATTTTTTTGAACGTCCGCTTTCTGTAATACGATTAAATAAGTTTTCATATCTCCTTCATCCAGCGCAGCGGTCTGAAAATGGATACCTTGTTTGAAGAGAGAAAAAGCACAATGTATACCCAAGTATAAGACGCAACAATGTTTTTGGAACTGATATTTACTAACGTTATTACAAGGAATACCGTAGAAATATTTATGTCCACCTAGAAGACTCGCCATGCTTTTTAACAGGATTTTCTGGTGACAAACGTGTCTTACACGTGGTTATATACGTTACTTCAATGCTTTTATTGGCAAGAGAGAAATATAAAATATTTCCATTCAATACAGAATTCCAGTTTCAACACAGAATTATATTAACAGAATAATAATATTTTTGAATTCAGAATCTGAAGTTTCGATTCACCAGTTGCTCTGGGAAAGAGGTGGACTTGTCAACAACGCGGCGGAGTCCAGCTCAGCGCCACGGATACTCCGAATTCAATCGCGCTGCTTTAACGGCAATCTTGTACCAAATTATCAGCCATTATCGCGTTACATTCCGGCTATGAACGTTAAATACTTAATTCACAGTAATTTTGGATTGAATTAGAAAATTATTTTTTCACATATAGGTGAATGAATTATTATCCGCTGCACTCCGTGAAATTAGTTTTACTCCGTGAAATTAGTTTTTATATACTATTGTCAATATGAAACTAAATTAAATCTGAAAAACAGTCTTTTTAAACTGAAATGATACTTCATACAATTCCAAAACAAATTGCTTTAATTACAATAATTTTCCACCAACCCCTTTTGTATGAGGAGAAGAAACCCCCACATTCCCCCGATTTAGGAGTTACATGATAGTAATATTTTATTTGTAAGACTAACATCAGATTACCGTTATATCGTTTAAATGTAGTCAGATAAGTACTAAATTTATTATCTGTATGAAAATGGATCCTATTTTTCATGTTTGATATCTCGGTATTTGCTTTTTTTTCTCTTTAGCATCAAAATCGGAAAGATAATAATGTAAATCTTAATTTATATTGCTGTGTCAACCAATCATAAGCGTTTCAGTTTCATTCTTCATATGCTGAGCAATTTTTCCCGAAGAGGGCGACTCACTACAACATTTAAGATTATATTACATCTTCTAAAAAATCGATTACCTAAAAACTAAGTTAAATTCTTCCAATCTCCTGAAAGTGTTCACACATAAATTTTCCAATTTCTCCAAACCCTCGCTGAACTGAGCAAAATATACTAACTTAGTTAGTCTATGAAATTACCCAATTTAGGTAGAAACTACTATATGTATTATTATATTATTACAAAGCCCAATAACGTTGTTTGTGGAATAAATAGAAATTGGTATTCGCTTGAAGGTGATAAATAATTTTTCAAGAGAATTAGTAACATACTGGATGTTTCGGTGAGTGGTTTACCACTAAAAGATATGGCCTTCATTAGTTACATATGATATTTCTATTCTTTAAGAGAATCTGTTCCCCCGGAAATCTGAGACTCCGACTTCGCACGAACTTCTAATTCCGTAGCCCAGTAATTGTAGAAGATGCAGTTCTTCCTTTAGATGAAAATTTGGAAGAGTTTATGGAGGCGAGACACAAGTATCAAATCCATTAGGACTTCATAATGAAAAGCTCCAGACAATCCTTCAAAAAGAATCTTTTAAAATATGCGACAATATTTAATGCAAAACGAACCAGCGTAATTCAAAGCTAAGAAACTTTCTAAGCTAAGATCTTTCTTCGAAATAATGACAAAATCGTCATACTCGACGATGAGGGGGATTGAACATTAGGATTGAATCTGAATCGCTTAGACGGCGATTTGAATGAAGATTGTTAGAGAGATTTTTCTCTTAACAGAGAAAGATGGGGAAAAGGCGGTGAAATAGTTAAATTAAACTTTAATTCAATACAAAAGCTTCAACACAAAATTTGAAATTTTCAAAAAATAGGCTACAATATTTGCCAAAAAATAACTCACCATTATAATGNTATTCTAAGGTGATGTGAAAAATGGCAAATAATAATAATAATAATAAAGGACTTTATTCAGGGCGAGATTGACACTAACAAGTCTCTTCTTACATCTAACCCTTATATGAGAGCGTCGAAATAAGTAATTCCGAATTACCTTTTCAGATATCTTTATTTTTCGTACGATATGATTTCAACAGAATCTCGTTTCTTCTATTATGATTTCATGAAACCTCACTCTATTATGATTTCATGAAACCTCACTTAAAGTTATACATACATGTGTGTGAATGTTTTATGAGCAGTTGGAGAAGGACAGGATTAAAGGGAATGTTAAAAGAATGAAAAATATAAGACCAACGCGAAGAACAATCAGAGCGGGTATAAAAAATTATCGGTTCGTTTAAATTTTAAATGCAAAATTGGTAAAGGAGGTCTATAGAGTCTGAAGTCACATACTTTAACGTTAAAAAAAAATTATAGCACAAGTGTTGGTCAGGCAAGACTTTTAAGAATTTTTGACATTTTAGATATCTAGGCATAACAAGAACATTCAATATTTAGTGTAGATCATTGTAAAATTAAAGTAGATGACAAAAATATACTGGAATCACTGGACCATGGGGATCTTTAACCCACAACGCGCATGCGGTCTTTTTATCATTTCTGTGAAGCCCCTTACTACCGAAGCGACAACTCTTTGTTTCATCTTAGATATGGGTTTTCCATCTGCGATTGGTTGGCAGCCATGCATATTTCAATCGAAATGAAGCTCGAAAATAGGAGATCAATCCGAACATCAATTTATTTCTATCAACTTCCACAGGATTCATGTCAGCGCGACCGGTTTCACTTATAAGCAAATGTCTTCAGGTAACAATAAAACTCATTCACAAGATATGTTTATGAAGGATACATGAAGGTCGCTCTGAAATAAGTCTTGTGGAAAATTGCAGTCTTATCTTTCATAATATTGCATTCCAGCGTGTCACGCTCTCTCTCAACGATAATGTAAAATTATAGATAAATAAAAAATATTTTAGTGAGCAAACGAACTTTCCTGCTACTTGATGATGGAAAATTTTCACTCATTTTTTTGGCAAAGGATGGCAATAGTGTATTTTTCATTTACTTATAGTTTGTCTTAATCGTGGCTGTGGTGATATAAGAGTTATTAAGGTATGAGCGATGCTGGAGAATGTAAATATTTCTGGTAACTCCTTCAATGAAAAGCGTTATTCAGAGGAACATAGTACTGCGTTTATGCTGACGTTTTTCTCTCTTAGCATTTCAACAAAAGAAACCAAAATTGATATTATGATCTTCCTTGTGAACAAAGTCACATTATGTTTCTTTTCTTTAAATAAATTGCGGACAATATTTAATGCATGTCTCAGTTTAGAAAGTGAGGACAAACAAACTTACTTCTATTCATGCCTAGTATGTCTCCTGAGCTTTAAGCTGATGTTGGAGGGTTTCAGATTCAAACAGGCTTCCAGAATGAGTACTTAAAATTAATTAGTTTATATGTAGCCTTCGAAAGTTTTCCAAATGCTATCGCAACCCATTTTAATTGTGAGTCTGGGAGTCCGTACCACACACAAACAGGTAGAAATGAGAGTTTTAAAAGTCTTCAAGTATCAGATATTATCAGGTATTATGAAACAAAAAAATTCCGTTTTGGCTGTAAGGAAATCACAGCTATATATTCTATGCATTTTGGGAACTAATGTTCTTATTCCCTTTCTCACAATGGCGGTAAAATCTCGAGCATAAAAAGAAGGGTTTTACAATCAGGGTAAACAAAATATCCTGACGTATTAGAATATAGAGCGAGAGGAAGGAAAAAATAATTTCATTCGGTCCCTTTGAAGCCCTCAAAGGTATAACGGAGAGGAGAAAAAGAAGACAAAAGACGAAAACTTGAAGGTGATAAAGGACTTCATGTATCAATGTCTCTGTCAACTCGTCTATTATACAAAATTATTTATTCTTTAAGTCAAAGGCATTAAAGTCTCTCCTAAACACCGCAGGAGGTCTCGTGGGCAGAATCCCCACTCATTAACAATTCGAGAATCCTACGTACTCATTAACATCTGTTACGTGAGACACTGTAACGTTTTCGATTTCCCCTAACGCAATTATTTTTAGGTCGCAAATGCCATTTTCATTGCGTTTGGTAGCCAAGCAGCAATTTCTAAAGCGTGGCTTTCGCTGGATTAGTGATTTCACGTATTAAAGTGAAGCTATAAATGTTTAGCAACAGTTCATCCTTATTGATTAGGTGGAAAAAAGAGATCTCTTATTCATTTCAAGTGGTCCTCGGCGTGAATTACGTCCACTTATATTTTTAATGCCTTAATTCTTAAGAATATTTACGATGAAATAGTAGTTCATAGCATGCAATAATTAGGCAATGAATTTATAAAGCTTGTCAATGTATGAGTGGATAAGAGCTTTCAGGGGCCCGAAGTACAAATATAAGAGCGAGGCTCATCTCGTAATTCATCTTAATAAATATGACAACGTTCCCATATTGTTATTAAATATATAGAATTGCGTTACATTTAGAATTCGATCGTTATCAAGAGGTAAGATTAAATAAAATATAGAATTACGTCGTTATTTTAATTTTACGTTGAAGGGCAACGCTAGGAGGAAGTTCCTGCTTGAATAGAATGTTTAGAATTCAAAGACCTTAGCTATATTAGGCCGTTTAGATATGTCAATTATTTGCATCTGAACATTTCCACCGAATTTTCCTTCATAATTTCCATATTCAATACCATTTTCTTCTATTGGCAAATCCAAAACAGGTAATGGAATTTTAAATATAGGAAATATTTAATAAGTATAACTGTTTTATTGAGGGCTAAATATTGAACACATCGAACAATAGCTCTATAAGCCAAAGAAAATAAAACATTAGTAATCTAGTGAAGATCAATGTCATAATTTAGCATCCCAATTCTTCTTGATGGCCAAAATCAGCGCGCACTCAATCCATGTAGATTTTAAATCAAAGTATATCTAAAAGTCTACAAGTGTTTTTAAATGATAATAACCGGAATTTTAA
>KZ308445.1:558525-581540 GCA_000376725.2 Ladona fulva
AAAACACCCACAAGAAGGGGGTGTGAAAAGCGAAATATACTGATAGTTGCGGCTTAATTTTATAGTAAAGAAAATTATTTCGATAACCTGGAAACAAGAAGTTTACGAAATAATTAGTAAAACAAAAACTACAAAGGCGTGGAAAAATGTCCACAGCAGAAGACATTGGACATTAAAAAATGCAAAACATATAAAATGGAGGTTAAAAATATACTATACAAATTCATGTTAAAGGTACATACAATAACCTTAAAATCACCAAAATGGATCGTTAATTTCGTTCATCAAAGATATAGAACAATGAAAACAAAGCTAAAGAGAATAATTAAAAAAAATGTCTTTAAAGAAATGATAAATGACCGATCATTGTTATTTGCTCTATCTTTTGCTATTTTCCCACATATCAATGTGGTTCAAGCTTTAGTACACTACCGTGCTATAGTATTGTTGTGGTAAGGTGGTAGACTTACTATTTTACCACAAGATCAAAGAAGTCTCTGTTGTAGAACCCAGCAAATTGGTTGGGATTCTAAACGAGCGAAACGATGAGATTAATGTCCAAATCGCTGAGGCGACGTGGCAAAATTAATAAAATTCCCACAGAATAATTCACATAGGTACTTATATTTTCCTTCATTTTTCACATTTATGATGAAATATCCGGAGAAAATACCTCTTGATTCGCCCTCGTACATTTTACTGTAAGGGCCGGCGCGGCGTGACCGGGTGTACAGGTGGTGGGATGTTTCATAAAATTGATTTCCTCAAATGGTTCCTTTTCCTTACGGCATAACACTTACAAGGGCTTAAAAAATACAAGTTGAATATCTTTTAAGAATGATAAGGATACGAAGAGGAAGCGCTGATGTTAAACATCTCGATGCCTGAAAGATGTTGGAATGTCTCTATAAGATATATAGTATAAATGCTGATGCAATTCCTTTGAGTGAATAGCAATTTTCAATCGTCAATGTAGAGGTATATCAGTCTTTCGTTGAGTAAAATTAGGGTTTTGACTTCGATGCTCGTGCATTCTCTTTTCCTCACAACGATGTACTGTATAAATGGGAGAGTTATAGCTATGAGTTATCTTGAGACAGTTGCAATGATTTTTATTTGCAATCTTGAACTAATCTAGCAAATGTTTAAAATGCATCGGAGTCATCAAATCAAATGATGAAAGCTTAAGTTCAGCAGATTTTCCTCAGAGAGAATCTCAGAGAATTAAAAATCTACATACATCCATTGGCGGCGACTTTTCTATGAGTGCAGCAACGTACTGAAATGGGGGAAGGTTGGAGCTTTCAGTTTACCATAAATTCATTTGCTATTTATTATGTAAATTTAAATTAAATAAATTATTGTTCTACCTTCTACCTCTACTAGTCTACCCCTTTCCTTGTGTGTTATCCTTAAAGGGGGTTCTCCTTCCACTACTTCGTTCCTCAATGAGGCCGGCCATACGAGGAATGGACTATGGACGTAGACGATGTCTCACAGTTGGACAAAACCACTTTGCCCTTGCGTACAAAGTCTCCTGAAACGGCTGGATAATATGTTCTGGCTCGATAGCTTAGTTGGTTAAAGCATCTACACTTGGAAAGCGGATGACCCCAGATTCGAGTCCTGGGATTTTTCTTAGGTGCACGCCTTCACGTGCAAAGTTACTTCTACACTTTTCCTTGTTATAATAAATTATAATTTAAATGTACATTGGCACGTCGACTTACGAACCGCACTACGTACGAGCCTTTTTATTGTTTCACTTGTCATTTACTATCGAGATGCGAACCGAAGAAACCGAAAAGATTAATTGAAAACTGGGCTTCGCGTTATAAACTTTTCGAATTGCGAAACTCGACCCTGAACGAAGTAAGTCCATAAGTTACAACTGAATATGTAATTTATATTAATGATTTATATTCCGATATCTACTTCTTATGCGAGAAACTAATAACGAACGAGAAAATAACTGAATGAATGAGAACAAGATAAATCTTGTTACATTGTAACTTTTTTGGCCAAGGAAGATTAAACGCTGAAATTCCTAATAACCACGCATTCTCACCGCCCATCTCCCGTTAAAGGTTATTTTTCGATTAAAGTTCGGAGAAGTAACGAGTTAATTCATTTTTACTACACTTCTTTTCTCAGTCAACTTATTCCCAATCCCTGTCGCGGTAAAATACGCTGAAATATTAGCCTATAAAGTCAATTCGTCGCTGGAGTCTTTCCAGACTGGTTGGGGAAACGCTACAAACTGAGCTCAATATTCTAATATTCGGCTTAAATTTTTTTGGGCGAAAGAGTGTTCGTCACTATGCAACTTAAGTGCAAAATGTGGACGCTTATCCGAGGGCCTCGTTCTCGAGCATTATTTATCGCCTTCCGGCACTTTGTGCGGCCAACACCTTGCGAGGCCGAAACTTTTACGACTCTTCCGTTATCATCGCAGCGAAGAAATTGATGAGTTTAGGTGATCTGTGGAGAATTTGTCGAAGGCATGAAAAGAGCCGCTATTCGAGTGGGAAAATCCGAAAACGCGGATAAGTTCTTAAAAGCATAAATATTCGGAAGGATACGTCCTCTGTTCAAATCCTCTGGCCATGACTCTTTTTACGTTCGCTGGACGTTTTACTGTGGCAGACGATGGTGTGGTTCGAATAAACAGTCTTCAGGAAAATCATATTTTTCATATTATAGATCGAATTAAGTCCCCGATAAGTTATTATTTATAAGTATTATTTATCTCTGTTTTCTTGAGTTTTTACACTCCGGTTCTTTGAGGGTTTTCTTCCCTGCGACGTATTTTTTTCCTCTGCCAACCGTAGTATTAATACTTTCCTTCCCAATAATCAGATATTTTGTTTCCTCTTTTAATTCTCAATTAGGAAATTGATAAACTATTTCTATTTCTATTGATATGGAATGAATATTATGTATCCAGTTACGGCTTGTATGCTTTTTCCATCTTCGGGGTGTTCCTCAACGTAATCCAAATCTAGGCGATATTATCTATGAAGTCCAATACTTTACTTAGTTGCTCTCTGTTCAGAATTGTATTAAAATACAAATTATATGATGAATTTCGTGTAACTTTACAACTTTCATTACTTATTAGTTAGAACGGGTGTAATGATTTTACGTGTCAATAATTCGAATGTACCATGAACATTTCTTGAGATGTGTTCTAACTGATTTTCTATACTTCTTTGGTAGATTTGTAGAGGCAGGTTTAATGTGAGCTGCTTTTCCGCCGCTTCCTTATAATAGCCCTCCATAATTTCATTAGACCAGTGATCATTCTATATTCTCTTCCTTCTCTTTTCTTTTACTCTATCCCTTTGATATCTTTTTCTGCAAACAATTATTTCTTAGAATGACACTAATGCAATCCTTCGCTCTTTCTCTTACAGTTTTCATAATGCCTCTGCTTTCTTTTTATCTTCCTTGTACTCTCACTTTCTCAGTCCACTTTATCCCTCGCCACAGACAGATTTCAAATACCTAAAAATATTTCGCTTCTTTCTTCGTGATCCTCCATGCTTCTCTTGCATACAATGCCACTCTCCAAATAAAACATTTTGTAAATATTTTTTCCACATTCATTCATTCTGTCATTAATTGATTTATTTTTCTAAAGGTTATTTTTCCTTTTGTAATTTACTTTATATCCCGTAGTAGTAGTAGTATTGTTAAAAGTGCTTCGACAGCTTAGCTCATTTCGCACGTGGGCCCCCACCGGGAATCGAACCCGGGACCGCTTTCATTGAAGTCGAACGCGTTGCCCACTTGGCTATCGGGAGCCCCCACTTTATATCTCCTCTGCACAACTTACACCGCGGAAGTTTACAACAACATGTATCCTTAAGTTAATGAAAATATATGAAAAAGAGACACTTTTACTTTATTGCGGAATAAACCCTACCCTAAATAAGAAAACAAGCGATAATTTACAATTAACACTACCGCAACTAAAAACGTAAAAATTTCCTAGACGCATTCTAAGAGATTAGCAACTTCCTTGTTAGAAAACTCTGTACTAATATTTTTAAGGAGATTTATCATGCGCCCCTTTTCATTCGATTAAATTATTTGAGTTTTGCTGTCAGCGGAGAATTAGTGAAAGGTTTCCCTCAGTACATATCCAATAACAGAGAGCTACTTGTTTTCCCTAATATTTCAATTAAGCAACCGCAGGATGGAAAATGATGTTGAATAAGAATAGTTATAATTCATTTGGAATGGTCAAGAAGCCACTCGTGAACGAAATTATGCAATAGAAAGGTAGATATTACCCCTAATCTCATGAAATCTTTTATCGCAGCGTTTCTAGACTTGACAGTCATGGGGACCGGTTATTCCAAACTTAGCAGTCCTTAGAACCGGTTGCTTCAAATCAAAATTCTGCAGTCTACCGTCGAGGATTGATTGAATATTGAAACTATAGTAGTAATTTTTAATTGTTTACACCCAGATATTGGTTGAGAGGTTTACGCCAGTGAGCATTAAATACCTCACAGGTATTTAATGCTCACTGGCTATAAAGCAATGTCATCGCGTATTTAGATACTTGCCGAGAACATCAATTTTTTTATGAGCGTTGTAGAAGCGAACCACTCCCCAGTCCAAAACCACTCCTCTAAGGAGTTGAGAGGGCGCAGCAACTGCGAGGCTTCTGCCCATTCAGTATCACAGTTAACAGTGTGTGGTAGTTCTTTTATTAGTATTTTGTTGCATTTTAGAATTTGACAATTTCTGCTATACGCCATTAAGTCTAACGAAGGTTTCAGCTCGTGGTATTCGAAACGTATGTTTCCGAAAAGACTTTTCTTCATTAGCCGAGGCGTCACTCTAAGGTATAATATCGTTGCTCGGCAACCTTTTTGATAGAACGACTAATTTATGCATTATTGCATTTACTCTCAAAATTCGTGACGCAATAAACCAAACGTTTGTTAGCAACGGTGAGAATAGAAATTGATGAAAAAAATAAACGCCTGCTACAGCAAAATAGAAGAATTCGACTGTTAAATGCCATAAAAGGTTAGAATTCCTCGCAAATAAAGAGAATATTTATTTACAAATTTAGGCCACGGAAAGACACAAGTCTGGTGGCAGCTTAATCAAATACATTTATTTAAATATATACAATACAAAACAGATAATCTTTTATACATGTTACACCCTTTACATTACAATAATTCTAAATTCATATGACATATTTACACAATTTAAATTTCTATGTCGGAATAAAATTTACATCTTTTTCTAAACTCCTTTTTATTCTTAGGTAAGGGTATGAAGACCTCTTTAGGCAAACTGTTCTACTTTTTAATCCCTCTATTTATGAATGAGTACTTACCTAAATCTGTTCTTTGCTTTCTCAACTTTGACTTCTGCTTATGATCCCCTCTATCAATATAAATCGGTTCTTCTATTCTCAACTCATTCCTCGCTCGCCTCGCCACCGTTTATTGTCTGATAGAAGCCTACCAATTAATTAAACCTCCGCCTTTTTTTCTGATTTTTCCAAGAACTTCTAACACTTCCGTTACGCTATCCTTTGTATTATATCTTCGTAATACATATCTAGCAGCCTTTTCTGCACTTTTTCGAACTTTTATTATTAGTTTTATCATGCGGATCCCATAAATTTGTCTCATATTCTAATATTGGCCTCACTATTACTTTATATCCTCTCTTTTGCTTTCCTACTACTTCCCTTTAAGTTAATAAATATCTTAATTTAACACATTAACATAAAATAAAATGAGAGATATGCGGTACACATGGATATAGTGAGGAACATCTATAGTTAATACACTGCTCACTGGTTGAGGAGCATTAATTTCAGAAAAAAACGAAAAGCTAGGCTTTACCTCAGCAACCACGTAAGAGGGTATTTCCATGCTGGAACATCACGTGAATTTGTTGGCCATTAAATGTCGGCCACCCCAGGATGAGTGGTACAAAAACCTCTCTCCCATCGTGAGTAATGGAAGCCTTTGGTAATAAAATCGATATATTTAAAAGAGACGAAAGGGAAAATCCTCCGCTGGTGGAAACATCCTTGCCGTTACAACTATTTTCCGACTATACCTCTTTTCTAATGGGCATTACCTTGGGGAGGAGAATGAAGTTAGGGTTGCGAGTCTCATATCTTAGCCGTTACAAGCTAATCCGATATTTTTCACAACTGAGGAATCGTAACTTCAAATCTTGCGCGCATATTCCCAACAAAGGTATCCCGCGGTGACCAACTTATAGTTTTGGCATAACTCTCATTTCCATAAGCGTTGTAAATAAATGTCGCCTGGTTGAATCTCAATCCAGAAACTCTCCAAACGCGCATGAGTACACTTATTTACGGCCTATCAATAAATCGGTTACAGAAAGTACGGCATACGCAACCTAATCGTTTTTCTACCTTTAGTTTCATATGAGCGTATAAATAAAGAACTCGCAGCTTTAAATGACTCCGAATCCCTTAGTGAAAAAACAACCTCCATGAAAATATTTGACTTAATAATAATGTTGTACGAAATAATAAAACTGATAATAGAATATTTCGGGAAATGCAACCGCATAGCATAGCTCATAAATACTTCCTCTCATTCAAATAAACGTACTTTTAAGCGAGGAAATTGTTTTCTTAACGAGTTGATTATATCCAGACGGAAGGTCAAATATTGAAGGAGAACATTACATTGATAATTCCTCCAAACATTGAATCATTGAAAATTCAAAGAAAGGCAGTTCAAAAGTTACAGTTGAGAAACGTTGGTCCTGATTCACACCTCTCACCCTATCCCATTTAGAAATTTTAAATGCTGGAGTCTCCAAGGAAAAATTAAATATTTATGATCAATTGAACCTTTTATTCATAAATCCTTCTTATGTACGTCCTTCCTATAGCCAAATCTTCATATGTTACCCGCCTTCGAAAAACCTTCAACGGCTTACTTAAATACTTTCCCGATGCATATATTTTAGCCATTTCCAATCAATGATTTTGGTATGCACTAATCGGCATTCGGATGAAGATGTGAAAAATAGCGACGTGACTGGGACACGAACTCAGGTCTCCCAGTTTCCGGGCTGGGGGGTTACCGCGGAAGTGTCGATTCCGAGTAAACGACTGCTTTGAGTCGGAAAATACGTCAGAACCGATCGGATGCGCCATTTTTGCGATCGTTGAATGTTTTCAGTCGAGAATCGACTCGATACTCGACTCGGTACTCGGTCAGCTGAATCGAGTGGGTCTGAGGCCTCGATTCACTGGCTTTGTCATCCATTGCTCCTTTACAACGTAAGAAACATCGTGATTTTTGTGATCTGCTTGGTTAATTACGCTACGCAGGTGATACTAAATGCATTTATATTGATAGTAAAGGTTCTGGAGCGTGTGTTTATGTAAACATATTATATAAAGTATAATATGCATGTTATATACATAACGCAGAGAATAAAAGTAACGCAACTTGGTCCATAATCAAAGGTGAACTTGGCTTGATATTGATATTAAAGGCTGTGGAGAGAGCGGAATGAGTCGTAATCTTATAATTATTCGTGTCTTAATGGAAGAGGTCTTGTACGTTTTGGTCGAGATCTCTATTCGGTGTCATTATTGAGTATTTCCACAACGTAGTTTATGTTATATCGTATTTTAAAGGTTGTGGAATCTGTTCTACTATATATTAACTAGTGGGTCTGTTGTAATATATATTAACTAGTGGGTCTGAGGCACCGAATTCATTGTTATCACTTGAGAAGCATCGTGATTCGTGTAATCTCGTTGGCTAATTACGCAACGCTGGTAATACTAAAGTGCATTTATGTTGATAGTAAAAGTTTAGCGTGTGTGTTTATATAAATATATGAAGTATAATATGTATGTTATATGCATAATGCAGAGTATAAAAATAACGCAACTTGGTCCATAATCAAAGGTGAACTTGGCTTAAAGGAGACAAAGAGAGTGAAGCAAGGTTTGGTAGCTTGTGGTCACACGTGGTTATTAACACTTTAATGCNCGCGTGTATTTATATAAATATATGAAGTATAATATGTATGTTATATGCATAATGCTTAGTATAAAAATAACGCTACTTGGTCCATAATGCAACCGTATTTCCCTTCTCCATATCGTCTGCGTTGTAACAGGCGTGTTGGCGGACAGTTCCTATTGGTTGGAGCCAGCGACGTCGTGACTTCTTCTTAAACTTGTGACGTAATGTCCGAAAACATATGGCGGCCGATCCGATCGACTCGGTGCAGCGTCAACGATGGCACGACAGTCGGGAATCGGCTCGACTTCGTCTATCGTGTACCGCGTATCGAGTTCCGATTCCGATAATCGATCAGAAGTTACACGATAACCCCCCTGGTATTCTATCCACCCATAACTACTATATCCACTGAACTATCATTTTTAAGGCGTACACATTTTTATGTGCAACATAAAACACTTTTTCCCTTCCTAAATTGACATTTTGTTGATATTGGTAAATATTCTTTTGCATTCGTAATAGAAGTAAATAACTGTAGGAACTGTAAAAATCTGCTGTACGCAATTACGAAGTAATCGGCTCCGGAAAGTATTTGGAGTAGATGTCCATTTAAATAATTTAGTGCTTATTTATTTTAGCCATAAATATGTGCGCATATATTTTTATTAAAATCCGTAAAAATAGGTTTTATTCGAAGTCTTTATTGAAGGTAAATCTTATTATCTTACCTAATGAGGAATTTAAACCATTTCTAATTTAAAGAGCGTCAAAAGAAATAATGGTGAGGTAAGCCAACAAATCAAAAACTGTTTGAAACAGTTATGATTAGAGCGATTTCTCTTTCTCCTTCTGTGTCATGAGATTTTTCTCGCAACTTCTCCTGAATTCTTCTCGATCTTCCGCACGTAAGGTGAGCACGCCGCGCGTAATTAATAAGTTCATCATAGCATCTATTACTTCGAACGGGCGAATCAGGTGAAGGTGTCAAGATATAAGTCAATGAGGAATCAATTAATTAGCATTCCATCCGAATTACAAGAAAATTCAGTATAAAGAGCTTAGTTTTTATTTTCTATGAACCGTCATAGCTATGACACTCATTAAGAGTTAAAAGGATTATGAGTAATCAATATTGTCTGCCTAATTTCTCGCTAACTGGCGATAAATATAGGATAAAAATAGAATTTCAAACCATTTTCTCCACCGTGCTATGCGTTTCAAAACAAATTAGTAAATTATTAGTACTACTTGTTATGCATAATTGGATTATTTTGTAGTTACTTATATGCTTTATTTCCCTATGTAAGTTTAAGTTGTTGATGTAATGAATTTATAATGAAATATTACATGAGGAGCTGTCTTGGGTAAGTTTCGGAGCAATTTCATTCCCGGCTGGGGTGGATATCGAGTAATTAGCTATTTCTCCTAATTAACTACAAGCCCAAGCTCTTAATTTTAGACCAGTATATAGTGGGTCAAATACTATTTACAGATAAAGGAGAAATATGCCCATACGATATTAAATTTAGAAATGGGGGCAATGATGGAGGCTTCGATGGCCGTGGATTAACCAAATAATTGTAAGAGTGCACCCGTGCTTCAGCGAATGACACCATAGGCGAAACGAGTTATTTTAATACAAGAATGACGCCCTAGCAAAAATAGTGTTCGTGACGCGAGCGATTCCACTTTCCCAGGACATCTTCTCCACTCTCGCAGTTATGCTTTTGTACTTGGGGCATCGCCAGGGAGAAGCTCTGACTAAACGCGTCACATCTCAATGGGACCCAATTTCTCCATCGCGCAACCTTTCTCGCTCTAAACATTCTGCCTCTGATTGTACCCGACGCTCCTTTGCTGGAATACCATTCCATCCCCGCGCTCTTAAGTCATTCCCTCCATTACTCTCAGCTCTCCCTGGCCTTGGTTCTTCTAAACATTCCAGAGAAAATTTAAATCCCACGGTCTAATTTTCGAGGATCAATGTGTGGCGTCGCACATTTGCCGAATTCAAGGGGAAGTCTTGCAAACAAGAGAAAACGCAACGGACGAAAATCTTGGTTTCTGTAAAATCGAGGATTCATTCTCAGAACAAAAGAGCGAGATTATAAACGATAAGTCCCGGAATACTTCCTGAAATTAGAAGCTTGGCGGAAAGGCTGAAAAGTGTTAATTTGTAGAGTACAATTTACTTGGAATGAGATTGCCATTTTGATTAATTCCGTCTGTTACTTAACTAGTGCGGCAAGGTCTCTCTGAATTCCTATTTTTAATTATTTTATTTCGGTTTAAAATCTATAAATATTATATTTCTGTTATATTTATATTTTTTATTTCCAGATACTATTTAAATGAAGAATGAAATGGAGACAAATCGAATTATAAGCAGTGTTGTAGTTAGCCATTGTGCCACTCGGAGCGGTCCCTGAGGTACTGAATAATGATACATGTAGAAAGAGGGAAAATAGAATTGGCGTCGGGAAAAAAATGCCACCAGGGGTTATATGCCTTACTATTGACAGCAGTGTTAATAAACACAAGAATAACTTAAAGTGTTTTCAAACATTGTATTAGATTTCGACAGAAAGGCTTTAAAACTAAAAATTAAAGTAAAATATTTTATCTTTGTTTGCGAAAGTAATCGAGAAATATTGCAAGCAAAATAAATAAAATACAAAAATGAACGTTACGGTATGGATTGTAAAAAAATGAACGCGGTTAGCGTTCCACCATTGACTCAAGAGAAACAATAATATTTCAGAGCTTCTTGGGTACTTAAGAAATAAAACAGAAACGTATTTTCGGCTTGAAAAGGCTGTTTAAGAAGTTACTCAAGTGTGCATGCAATTATTAAATTGATCATTGATCCATCGCGTCATACACTACCTCGAAAACAGGATTAACATTCATACAATCACACCTGTGGGAAAACATCTTCAAACTACATGCATCGCCTGACAATTGCTGTTTTAAATGATATGTACAGATGAAGGAATCGATTATAATATTTAAAAATAATTCATTAAAATATCCTCCTAATATTTCCGGTGTTGTTACTTTTCTTATATAAAAAAACCTCCTCGAAAAATCTGCATGCCTCATTACGCATCGTTGCTCATACAAGCTCATACTCATTAACCCAATAAGTATTTCAATATTACTTTCAAACTAAAACTGCACAAGTACGTAGAAGGAGTTCCCGTCTCATACTGAAAAAGAGAAATCATATTAGTAACTGTGAATCTTATGCTTCTTTTATTCTATTTAGATGAAATACAACTATATCGCAAGGGAATACTTTACTGTCTCGTGACCAAATTATTATGTAGATATAATATTAGATAAAAATGATTATACTGCAATCATCATAATCTTTTGTCTTCATGGATTCCCTGTAAAATAGGCCTGCATACGATTCTACATCAATTTTGGTGAAAAATCGAAAACTTAGAGGTGAGTAACTGATATCATTTTATTTCCACTCACGTATGAATACCTCTCACGCTGAGTCCTGCATTTCTATCATTACTGTGTTAAGCACGTACATCTATTTTTATTTTGCGGCTGCAAAGGTGTCTGTACCCCAGTGGGGCGGCCATTATGGGTGATGGTGGTGTCACGTAAAAATAAATGTTGAGAATGTCAAGGAGAGACCACCTCGACCACCACAAAATTATCCCTAGCTATGATGATGTGCCGATATAACAATATTCTAAGTGGCGTAAACGGGACTCAGCCCTCTAGGGGGAGTGTCGTGCCCGGCAGTGGCAAGAGTAAGGCTATCTCAGTTGTCATTCCACGAAATCCTTAACCAGGAAACGGCACGAAAAGAAGAGAGAGATGACTAAGGAAACCTGGAAAGTTAAGACAATGCTTAGGAAAGGGAAGTTGGAAAATGTAAAGGTAGAAATGAAGAGGTCCGCCATTAATATACTAGGGCTATGTGAAGTGCGATGGAAGGATATGGGTGTTTTCTGGAGCGATGATGTTAGAGTAATTTGCAGTGGGGTAAATACTTGCCAGAGGGGCGTTGCAGTAGTGTTAGACAAGAAAGCGGGAAACGCCGTGATAGCCACAGAAGTAATAAGCGACCGGGTTATCTCAGTAGAACTAAAGGCTGGGCCAGTAAACACGGTGATAATTCTGGTGTATTTGCTCACTAGTGAATACAGTGATGATGAAGTAGAACTAGTTTATGAACAAATAGAAGAAGCAATGGGAAGGGTTAGAGGTAAGAAAAAAATTGTAATGGGAGACTCGAATGCGGTAGTTGGGCAAGGTAAAGATGGAGGGAGGTTCCGACTAGGAAATAGAAACGAAAGGGGACAGAAATTGGTAGACTTTTGTAAGAGGAATAACCTCTGTATTACAAACACACTTTTTCAGCACCATAACAGAAGGAGGTACACATGGAAAAGTCAGGAGATATGGACAGGTACCAAATTGATTACATTTTGGTAAGAAAAAGGTTTAGAAATAGTGTTAAAAATTTAAGAAGTTACCCTGCTGCTGATGTTGACTCAGATCATAACCTGATCATTATGAAAACAGAGCTAATGTTTAAAAAGATCTTTCGGGCAAAAATTACACCCAAATGGATGGAACCTAGGAGCCCTGAATAATGGGAAAGCTAGAGAGTTACAATAGTTGGTAAGTAAGGCCTTGAAGGATAAGGGAAGGGAACTTACTATAGACGAAGGATGGAAAAAGATTAAAAACAGTATCAGGGATAGTGCCCAAGTAACTATTGGGAGGGTCAAGCAAAACAAAATTAGGAAACCATGGGTGACAGTAGAAATTATAAATAAATGGAGGAAAGAAGAATATGGAAAAGGGTTAACACAGAATGTGGACGTAGAATGTATAGGGCTCTCAATAACGAACTGAGAAGGGAAACAAATAGGGTAAGGGAACAGTGGTGGAAGGGTCAATGTAACGAAATTAAAAAGCTAAACGAAAGTGGGAGGGTCAACCTAATGTATAGAAAGGTTAAACAGTTAACGGGAAATAAAATACAAAACAGAATAACCAAAATAAAAGATGGCAATGGTAACGTTCTATGGAATTCAGCCAGCATAAGGGAAAGGTGGAAAGAATATGTTGAGGAACTACATGGAAAGGATATGAAGCCACCAAACATAATGTTAGAAAGTGAACAGGAATTGGGAGATGATGACGTTATACCTGAGATATTAGATAGCGACATTGGTAGGGACTTGCATGATATGAAAAGAAATAAAGCCACGGGTATTGACGAAATACCAGCTGAGTTACTTAAAACTTGTGGGAAAGGGGTAAGAGGGAATTCTATAATTTATGTAGGAACATTTATGTTGACGGGAAGTGGCCAGAGGATTTCACTAAGACAATACTGTTTCCTTTACAGAAAAAGAATAGTGCCACGGAGTGTCAGTATTATCGTACAAACAGTTTAATATCTCACGCGGCAAAGGTAATTCTAAGGGTATTGAATAGAAGAATTGCAGGAACAATTAAGGGGAAAATCGGAGAAGACCAGTTCGGTTTTCAGAAAGAGAAAGGAACGAGGGATGTAATCGAGATAATGAGGGTACTAGCAGAACGAAGCCTGGAATTAAAAAAGGATGTATGTGCATCTTTTGTCGATTTTGAAAAGGCTTTCGATAGAGTACAATGGCCAATACTAATGGCCAATACTAACGGGAATTTTAAAGAAAATTTGGTTGGATTGGCAAGATAGGCGTTTGGTGCAAAATTTGTACTTAAATCAAACAGCGCGAGCTAGAATACCCGAGGGGGAGTCGGAATGGGCAGAGTTAGGGAGAGGGGTAAGACAAGGATGCCCATTATCACCATCGCTTTTTAATATATATGCAGAGGAAATGGTGGATGAAGCTTGGGAAGAAATAAGCAAGAGAGTGAAAGTTGGCGGGGAAGTGGTGAAGTCAGTAACACATGCAGATGATGATGATGATGCTATTGTGTGCGATTCCGAAAGGGGTTTACGAATCCTAGTAAATGCACTAAACAATAAACAATAAATCAAGGGAATATGGAATGAAAATAAAGTAAATAAAACTAAAGTAATGAGATTTACTAAGGGAAAGAAGCTAAGTTAACGATCAGGGTGGATGGGGAAGAACTAGAACAGGTGGACAAATTCTCATACTTGGGTAGTGTTCTATCTTGGGATGGGAGGTGTGGAGATGAGGTTCGAAAAAGAGTAGCATTGGCCAAGGAAGCTTTTATGAAGCGAAGGGAATTAATGGCAAAGGGTCTCGATAAAGGAATCAGGAAAAGATTGGTAAAATCCTTCATATGGAGTGTTTTGCCGTATGGGTTTGAAACATGGACCTTACGAAAAGAGGACATCAAAAGATTGGAGGCATTTGAGATTTGTGTATGACGTAGAATAGAAAAGGTGAGCTGGGTTGATAGAAAAACAAACATAGAGGTGCTAGGAATGGTTGGGGAGGAGAGGGTTTTAATTGAAGTAATTAATCGCCGATAGAAAAAATGGGTGGGTCAGATATTGAGAGGAGAGGGATTGCCGAAGAATGTAATTGAGGGTAGAATGCAAAGGAAAAGACAGAGGGGAAGGCAGAGGCAAAAGATGTTAGATGACATAAAGGGTGGAGTGAGTTACCAGGTAGCGAAGGAAAATACTTTGATTAGGCAATATTAGGGCACATGGACATACCGAAAAGTAGAGCACTTAAGTAAGTCCTTCTTGTGACTGTGTAATTTGCTAAGTATTATTTAATAACTAAGGGAGGCATTTCTAACCGAGGTCAAGACTAATGACGTGGCCGTTTTTCGTAAAACGCTGCACAGAGTTAAAACACTTATAATTTTCAGAGCAATTTATCATACGTCAGAAAAAGCAGGTTAATAAAATATCTATAATTAATATGAAATATAACAAATTTTCACCATCCGTATTTCTTCGTAATTATATGTCACTAGATTAAAAATTTTGCTTTCCATTCATTTCCACGTGTTTTATTTTCATGGCACTTGAATTAAATTATATCCATTCCAAGGAATAATGGATACTGAATTTTAGATTATGTTTTAACTTCATGCTAGATTTAACATGATCCAAGGCTTTAATGTAAATATTGCTTAAATTAACACTAGCTTTTCATTTATTAGGCCTTTGAATTCATGTAAATTATTCTTATTGGCGTTTTTTGCCCTTAATTAGGTATTCAGTTCAAAATAAGGAATTCTAGAGAAATACATACATTCTGCAATACATGGTCATATTACCTTAAAACGTTCATTTTAAAGAGTAAAATCGACTGCAAGGGATCGGAGAGTGTACGTTCAGCAGCGATTCACAAACTGGTTTCATTTCATTCCGCTCGTTCAATATCCTGCAAGCGAGAAGACAATGGCTTACCAAGCAAATAAATTCCACGTGCCATATATTTGCCACGTTGGACTTATACGATCCTCTCAAATTTCCACAAGGCAGTTTTTTATCAAGGCAACCTAAACGGCAGCCACGAAAACGCAGAAAACCACATCAATAACGCTCAAGAGCCACGTTTGCTCTCGTCAGTGAAATATTTGAAGCAAAGGAAATAGGCGATGTGAATTCCGAGGGAAAGATTGCTTGTGACGTTTGAAATGGCCGAAACAACTCCCAGGCCTTTTCTTTCAAAGGTCAAATGAAAGTAATACAGTTTTACCATCAACAGTTTGGTTTCCAAATGGTTCTGTGAGATTTGATTAGAAACGATCTCGGTATATGGTACGTTTAGCACTGAAACCGACAATGAAATAAAGAAAGCAAGTTCTAACATAGCCACTTTTACGACTCATTCGGGCAAAGAACAAAGGACTTTTGTACGGTCTGCAACTTCTTCAAACGATTCAACTTAAGTCACGATTTCATTAGATTTATTATTATGCGCAAAATGTTGCTTGGTTAATACAAAAAAAGAGAAGTCATTACTTAGTCTTTCATTTAAACTTAACTACGTTTCATTTCATACATATATAACAAAATGTAAAATACAAATAGACCTTGATAATGTTATATTACTCGCTATGGCCTCCTACTCCGTACCATAATCACATTTTGCATTGTTGCATATATTATTATAACATATAATTTATTGTTATAATCGGCCACACGCCGAAAAGCAGCTTGCAGGCAATTTACGTAGATGCAGATGTGTTACTTGTATTCGTTGCTCTCACCGAAAGTAAAGGGAAAGATAAACAACAGATATTACCAATCTCTAAGAAAACGAACGTTCACTGCGGCTAAAGAGCGACCCAGTAACCGAACTTTCCAGCTTTCGAAGAATTCTTCCACTAATTTCTGGATGGTTGACGAATACGTCTGACGGATGTTTTGGAAGATGCCAGCGCATGTACAAGGGCACAAATAAATCATTAATGTGAAAACCAGAATAGTTATTAAACATGCTGACTTATAAAATAAATTGGTAGTTTTTGAAGTAAATCAGTAAAAACGGCTTTTCGTCTGACGGATATGATGCCGGTACGAATTACACTTGCTTGTTTCTGTAACATTGTATTTGCTCCGCCCTAAGTGATCATTATTCCTATTTCATATTGCCTCATTGGAGAATATGCGCAGAAATCAGTAGGGTACCTGTTAAATTTTAGGCATATATAATTCCTGAAGTAAATTTGTTAACTTTTACCCAGTAGATGTTAAAGTTAGAGGTAGAAGAACAAAGGGGTAAATTCAACGATTCCAAGAGATACCCGGTGGAATTTATCAAACAAAAAATAAGAGCAAAATGTGCTCTTTTGTGTTTTCTTAAAAAGGTGACAACTATAAAAGGCCTCGAAACTTTTCGTTTTGAATAGTTTCCATTTGTGTAGTTTTTATAGAGCATTTGCATGTGTCTATGCTTTTAAATTGAAGATTATATCTTGTATGTTTACCCTTTCTCTCTTATCTCACAATCAGCCTCGCACATTAGAATTGAAGTTCGGATCAAACCTGAATTAGTAGACCTCTAAACCATACCAAATTCTAATCACAATTATATCCTAATAAGTTTTACCTTTTAATTGATTCTGTTTGTCTTTGCCCTCCGATTCTCCTTATGAATTGCAAAACTATCAAATGCAGTGGTTCTGCATAATGTCCCAATAATTCAATTTGGCTCTCGACGTCCAAAACAAACTTGGCGATACTTAAGATATCTTCTTTAATCAACAAAGTGTATTTCTCACCGAAATGCGCAAATATCACAACTACGCTCAGAGTAAAACTTACGTTAAGCTCAACTTAAATTTGTAATATCCTTACATAAATATATTATCTTATTATTAATATACTAAAACCTCTACTAAAACATCTCTCTATTATTATACAATTAAATTAATAATTATTTCATAATTTTTCAATAAATTTATGAACTCAACACTACAGTATATAAAGCACCTAAAATTTCGTGCTTTATTCAGCATAAAAATTAACTAGTACAACATTTTAGATTTTAATAGTTCTTGCAATTATATCCTCATTGACGGTATATTTTTATTTGTCATTGAGTATAATATGGAGGTCTACGTACTACGTATTCCTGGTCATGACTGTGGTGACATCAAAGCTACTAAGGTTTGAGTAATGCTCAATAATGTCATTTATCCTTATTGATCTTAGTTATATACTATGTAAAGTCTAGATAAAGTTATGTCATATGTTAATTGTGCAGTATTGAAGAGGACGATTTCCACTCGTAGCATTATAGCTTAGTGACCTCACCTAACCACATAATCATCGCCGCATTCCCTCGACAATGCTTTTGGAAACTAGAGGGGGGTTTGGGTATCAAAGCAGTCTTTGTGCTGATGAATTTACAAACGGTATCCCTTAATATTATGAAGGGAGAATATTCTTTCAAAATCAGTGAGAAAAAAGATTAGCTTCATCTGTTTGGACAGCTTTACACTGGCAGGTTATTCTGCTTTAGGCAGCAAATTGGAAAACTGAGGATAATGTATCGGAAAATATTCTTTTTAAGAAGAAAACACTTCTAGAAAAGCGAAAGATGAGAGACAATATGGCATTGAATTTTTACTTTTAATACCTAAAAATTGCGTTAATTATTATAAGGATTAGCTTTTCATTTTCTATCAAAGCGCAGTTTTGTCTTTCGACTATTTAGGATGAATGGAAAGCTACCATTGAGAAACGTCGTATAGATATCATAAAACTCATAAATAGGAAATAGACATAAGATAGATTGTTTTCCGCAGCGCAATAAAGTTATTTGGATACTTTGTCAGGAGTTTCGAGAAATAATTAGAAAATATAGTACGACTGATTCAACCTTCATACTTACGGTTAAATAGTCTTCAATAAAAGAGAATACACAAACTATAAAATTGCTACAAATTTATTTTTGGTGACTATTAAGTTAAGGCAAGCGGGCTAATATTTTCAAGTGAATGATGGTAGTAGGAACATGATATACCCTTGAGCCAGGTTGGAAGGATTCGTAGAATATCCCTTGCTCATAAACGTCCAAATATTATTATTAAATTATTTATTTGAATATTTTAATAAAGAAATATTCTTTCAAGGTATTTCAAGAATATATGAAAAATAATTCAGTTAATTTTTTTTAGAATTGTCCTCGTTTTAGGGTAAATCGCACCTTGCTCCCAGTATCACGTTGATAGAATGATCTTGGCCATGAATGTACTTAAAGATACTTATTTACAGCGGGGAAGTGTACAATTGAATTATTTGTACACAGCTTGCAGATTTAACGTTTACCTTCTACTATGTCGCGATATCACCTTCGACTAAAACGAAAAAATCAGAATAGAGCGGGAAATATACGAGGGATTTCGAGCGTCGGATGATCGTTCGGTAACGAAACATTCCCTTTGCGCAGCATCAAGAGGAAAAAACGCCTAAGGAACCGAAAGCCTGAAAATGTAATAGAAGGCTCGAAAGTGATGGATATGAGAACAAGTGACTCCACTTCATCGAGCGGCATTTGTTTTCGCGGTAGTCCGCCGAGGCGTGAGAAATCAGTCTAAACCAGCTGTAGCGTGAGTCGTGCAAGCAGTTCCCTTTCTTTCTCTCTTGCCGACACGGCATTCCTAATTTAATAAGAAGGAGCATTCATCTTCCACCTGCGGAGAGGCGATCCTAACCTCCTCCCATACCTGCCTCACTCTCTCCTACTCAACGCCCTCAGCTTCTCCCTCGATGTTCTTTCGTTCTGCCTTCGGAAGTGTCGCGAAAAAGCGCCATATGGATTCTGTACGAAAATTCAAATGAATTTAGTACTGTGGCAGTTAGAAATGACGAACTTAATCCGACCTAACTCTCGCACGTATTCCGAAAAATTCTCTTCTCGAAACCCAATCTCATATTTTATTTGTGAGGAAAATTCTTCCGATCGTTTCCATGATCTGGAATTTACTCCAGTCATCCCATTTTCCAGTCGTGGAAAAACGTAATATCTGACAGGAATAGGACTAGGACTCGAACCTGGGCTCCGCTTTCCGGGCGGATGCTTTCACCAACTAAGCTATCAAGCCAGAACATATTCTCAAGCCGTTTTAGGAGACTTTGGAGACTCCACTTTCCGGGCAGATGCTTTCACCAATTAAGCTATCAAGCCAGAACATATTCTCAAGCCGTTTTAGGAGACTTTGGAGACTCCGCTTTCCGGGCAGATGCTTTCACCAACTAAGCCAGCAAGCCAGAACATATTCTCAAGCCGTTTTGGAGACTTTTCAGGTAAAGGCAAAGTTGTTTCGTCCAACTGTGCGACATCGTCAGAAAAATGCAAAAACCCTTACGGAGATGGAAAAGTTTTACGTAACCGCGACCGTGACCATCTCTTAGCTTGTAAGCCCTTGTTACCTTGTTAAGGGTTAGATGTAAGAAGAGAACAATAAGTCTCAATCTCACCCGTGAATAAAGACGTGTTATTATTATTGTTACCCCTTGAAGGGGTATCACTTCTATTCCTTTGTAGGTAGGTTGCCTCCGTGAGCGTTGATGCGTGCCACTATGTTGGAACCACCTCCCAATTGGCTAACAGAAATATTAAATGAGACTGCTCTGAAATATAGTCCAATTGATTTAAAGCATCCACTCGGGAACATCCGGGTTCGGGTCCAGGTTTCTTGAGATTTTTTCACTTTCATTTATGCTTCGGGTTTCTCTCGGCACACATTAATAAGAGCAAAGTTTATATTCTTCCCTTTCCTAATAGAAAAATATTAAACACGTTGATTGGCAGTGGTCTAGTGACACTGCTATTCTCTTACGAAAGAAAGCATTCGATAGTAATATATTTATTTATTTGACTCCAAAAAAGTACTTAGAAATCTAAAGAAGCTACGAAGGTAAAAGAAAGTAAAGGAACCAACGAGTAAGCTCCGAAAGCGATGTAGCGTTTCTGTTCTGTTTTTGTAGTGTTGTAAAAAACAGCCACATAAACATAGTCACTTACTATTTACCTATTTACTTATAAACTGTAGCTTCTGTTTAAATATCATCCGAATCTACGAAATTATAAAGTTCTTTTGGAGGGGGTAACATGGCGCTCAAGATCGAAGAGAAATACGTAAAGACGACGAGAAAATTGGACTTGATGAAGCAGCGTTTTCGAAAATGACGCAATTCCGATCGACAGCGACAGCTTCTGACTAATATTGAGTAAGAAATCAATACCTTATGCATTGTAATAAGTCACAAAAGCTTTGATAACGAGACGGCGTTGCTGCTCAGTTTTTTCCCTAAGAATTTTCATTCAATGTACTGGCAATTATCGGCAGTGCTACGTTTCATTTCCTTATTTCGTGTCTTGAGGTAAAACTCGGGGCGAATAAATATTTCATCTCGAAAGGATCGCCCTTAGACCGGTTTGTACGCCTACGATTAATTGCAAGTTCCATTTTATGCGCGATCGGAATATGAAAAGTTCTGCAATGTAACTAAATTCCCGCTTCCTTCGTACAGCTTTATTTTTGCGCAGTTCCTTTACTATTGTATTCAGGAAAGCGTATATGAGCTGCAGGTTCCCTTTAAAAATACCGATGAGAGGGCTTTAGGCCCCTTTTTGCGTTTCATAGGTGACAAATTGTCTACTTGTTAATTGTTCAAATAAACGGAATCAAATAAAAACCAATTCTTCATTTTTCTTCAATTCCAATGTTTCCTCATTTTTGGGTGAAGTTAAACCAATCAGTCATCTTTACGTTCGACTATGTCCATATTTATATTATATTTGTTTCCGTAAACCGAGCTCTCAGGCCTTTTATCTGAATATGCTACTGATAATTTAAGAAAAATTAATATATTAATGATTAAACGAAAACCTAAAACTTTTCAGACATTTTAATCCCCCGAAAGCTCATGGCATTCGGATGCCCAGAGGAAGGAAAATGCTATTCTCGAAGAGGTAAACTGTTGGGAAATTCAGAAAAGGTCAAGCGAAGGTAATAATATGTAATTGCAGTCTAAACCTGCAAAGGTAACCTTTTATAGGTAGTGAACTCTTAAAGACCACAGCTCGTCCCCTGTGCAAGAGCCGTAAATATTTCGCGGGGGCTAAATATGCTATTAAATAGAACTGTAAGTGCGCTATAGAGAAGTTAAATTTCTGAACTATACTTAGTTCTCATCGAACAGATGTAATTCCTGTACAGCTGGACCAAGAAATTAGAGACAAAAATTGGTCGAGGAAATTAGGCAACATCTAGCCTACAGCGGAAATCAATCCGTACCGTTTTCCTTCATAGGTCACTTTACAGGACCATAGGTACTTCGGCCATAGTCATAGTCATACTCAGGACATAGGCCTTTTAAACATTGAGTCAAATAGCAACTTTCTAAGTCTGCTTCTTAGTCGTTTCAATTCGATTTTATCGAATTAAGTATATAAGTATATAACTTTAACGTCACTGGTTCTTTATACTTCAATTCTTTAGATGGAATTCTTTGCTGGGGCTTATAGAAGCCCAACTGAATAACTTTGCCTACGAGATATCGATGCCATTAAAACATCCTAAAAAAGCCTAAAATTCTGATGTCACAGCCTCTCCCATAAAATTAAAAACACATCTAATATATATCTAGACACGTCGCATCGTAATAATAAATCGTATAAATAAAGTATTCTACAAAACGGAAGAGTCCTATAGGAAATAAATATCATCGACCAAAAAGATCTGCAATAGTTTCCGACTATTATATATTACGAGACTCAACGAGCTATAATTTACATAATCCACTCTCTCTCTCTTTCTCCACTCTTGCTCTTCCGTTCTCTTCCATCTTTCCATTTTCTCCTCATCACTCTTTCTCTTTTGCTGAAATTTGAGACGTGTCTATTTTACTTTCGCAAGAGAATCCCGTGGCTCACTTTAGCCTATCCATTAACTTTCATCTCGGACTACTTCTCTTCGTTTTCCCCCCTTTTCTCTCTCTCACTCTCTTCTACTTGGCCGACTCATTAATTCTGGCGTGGGAGCTGATGAGTTAAAGAGCTGCGGAGAATTGGAACCGACCAAAGGCAGTGAAAAGGACCATCTCTTCAATTCTCTTCGACAAAGCGTTTCGACGAAACGGAGCGAATGGTTGAGTATTTCTTTTTCGGAAACGAAACGGTTCTTCAACTTTCGGCAGTTCACGTTAAAGAGTCATTATTAGTTTCGCCAACCCAAGAGCGGATACTTCATACAAACGGCTGAATACCAAAGACCCAATAAATGTATACCTTTAAAATTTTTTAAGCTAAATTAAAAATGTTTAATTGTATTGTTCTACGTGTTAACTTCAATCCGATTCTTCTTATCTCTACTTTCTTAAGTTCGATCACTGTGTATATCGTAATTAGAGGGTGATAAAATCATGCAATACTCACAAAAAGGGTCGTCCCGAGGGTTAGTGGCGCCTCCAGCTTGCATTTAGATATTTGTATAACTATTCAAAGTCCATTATTTAAAGAATTTTTTAATTTTTCGATAGAATAATTTTGGATATCATTAGAATTAATA
>KZ308445.1:582356-600560 GCA_000376725.2 Ladona fulva
CTAGAACATCAATTAGAGACGGATCAAAACCCAACATCCTGGCCGTGTCTTTAATATATAGGAGTTCATTCCTATGCCCAGTATTGTCTAGTGGTAAATTAACCAATCTGTGTACGAGATGGTGAAAGGCTGCATGCTTGTGTTGTTGGGGGTGAAAAGAGGAATTTGGGATAAAATTGTTGGACGAGGTAGACTTCCTATATATATCAATTTTCAAATTTTTGTTGACTCTAGAAACTAACACATCTAAGAATGGAAGACAACTGTTAGTTTCCTTTTCTACAGTAAATTTAATTGAAGGAAACAGTGAATTCAAATCTTGTAAAAACATATCTAAACTACAAGAAGAAGTGTCAAAAATGGTAAAAATGTCATCAACATATCTCACCCAGGTTTTGGGAAAATATTTAAAAGTTCGTTTACACAGTTGTTCAAAGTGATTCATAAAAATATTCGCAAAGAAAGGCGAGAGAGGATTGCCCATAGCTGTTCCAAAAGTCTGCTCATAAAAAGTATTATTAAATTGGAAACAATTCTGGGTCATGCATAATTTGGTCAATAAAATATATTCACTCACTATAGTGTCGTCCAGGCCAAAGTCCAATAATAAATCTTTTAAAACGTCCAATGTTACCTCAACAGGTACACTGGGAAACAGACTACAAACATCAAAGGAGACCAATAATTCAGAGTCAGAAAGTTCTAAGTTGATTATCTGGTTAGTAAAATCAAAACAATTCTTTACAGAATGAGTGAAACAGAAGGGCATAGTGTTATATTGACAATTGAGCCATTTTGCTATAAAATAAGTTGGAGAATTTAATGCAGAAGCAATGGGTCGCATAGCAGAATTATTTTTATGAATCTTAGGCAAACAGTAGAGCCTGGGAATAACTGGGTTGGGAACAGACAGCTTATATTTTAAAGAAGTGGATATTAAGTTGGGGCAATTTTTAAAAATGTTTTTGACCTGAGATACATGTTTATTTAATGGTGATCTAGAAAGCTTCAAATAAGGGCCCTTATCAATAAATTTTTGTGTTGCAGATAAATACTGCTCTTTATCTAAGATCACAACTGTGTTACCTTTATCTGATTTCACAAAGAAGCAATCCTTCGATTTAAGTGATTTAACAATCTTGAAATAATTATGAAATTGTGGAGGTGAAACAGACTTCATATTATTGGAGATGAAAGGTTCTACAAAGAGACTTAATTAATAATTTAGTTCTCGAATCTGAATATTGGATACCAGATTCAATACATGTAATTAGTTGTTCAAGGGGAACTTTCTTAGGAGGTAGAGCAAACTTTAGGCCAAGGTTTAATAGATCTAATTCCTCCTTAGAAAAGGAGGCAGAAGAAAGATTCTTAATAAAACAATGATTAGATGTAACAGCCTTAGATGAGGTAGAAACAACATCCTTAGAAACCAACGAGGAAGTAGTAGAGACAGCAATCTTAGGTGTAGTAGCACCAGCCTTATTGGAGACCCACGTAGATGTGTTCGAGCATGTGTTAGTGATACCAGACAACGAACGAGCAGTTAAAAATTCAAATTTCTTGTTTAAGTTTTGTGTCTTCTTTCGAAATTTCGACTCATTGGAGAGCATCATCCGATCACAAAAAAAAAATTACCTTTTGCGATCGGTTGAAGTCATTAAAATATAACCAATGATAGATACCGTCTCTTTGTGGAATTCCATCAAGTGGGAATAAAAAACACTGTAAAAATTCCGGTGATGAATCAGGTGATGATGACTATATACTAGTCGAGTGTAATTATAAATGTGTGTGGGCGTAAATACATCGGTAATTATGATCCTGATGATGACTACTTACTAGTTGAAACCGGTCGTGTGAAGGGAAATATATTGTGGAATTTTTACACATTGTTTTTTATTCCTACTTGAGTCATTAAACTTTTTGTTTGGATATTAATCAACAATTTTTAATAGAGAAAAAAATACCAAAACAAATGTTAACACGCACCGTTTTTTTCGACTCGGCAAACGTTATGTGAAAGTTTCAAGTTTATCATTAACTATTTAATACATAGCGAGTTTTAGACAAAATGTCTATGGCTTTCTCACGATAGAGTTCCTTAGCTTTGCACATCTGAAGATTTTTACTCTATAATGTTGCAAGTTATACAAATTCTACAAAAAGGATCCTATTTTCCGTGGTTGCATTGTTTTAAATAAGATAAATTTCCTTAAATAAGATGTCCTAATTAGCCTCCCCAAATTAGAGGGACCGATTAATTTTATTTCAACGAACAATTATCGTACCTCTGCTAAATACATAATTTAATAATATCAAATCATTCGGGAATTCTGTATCTCCTAGTGTTTGGAGATGAAATATTTCAGGTCATATTGATATCATATATTCATATCATATTGATGCAATTATATCATATTTACAGGCAGTAGCGTATCTAGACACCACTATAATGTGGGACACGAAAACTTCTTTTGCAAATTTCTATCGTAAATTTATAAAGAATTTTTGGAAATTAAAAATACCTAGTAATCATTTTGAGTTGAAAGTGAAGAATGGAATGCATATCGATTTTTACGTATTTATCCAATAAGCATTTGTCAGATAATGTATTGCTATAACCCTTCTAAACATCCTACTTTGATATTGTTGTTTGAGAGGAGCATATGTTCCTCTCTCCTCTTTATTAGCTACTGTTTACATAAATATTGATTTTCAGATAAATTAAAACAAAGACTCAATGCAGTAAATGTGGTGATTCTATGAAAAATGTAATATTTCGCCGAAAGGAAAATAAGGGTTGAAATTCTACATAAATGTCATCAAAGTTTGAAATTAAACTGGGAATTTAACAGAAAAAAAACTAAAACTAGTAATAGAACGAGATTCAACGAAAAGATTAACGATCCAAAAAGATCAATGTGGGTGGTGTTATTGGATTTAAGACGTCCAGAAATTGGAAACACATCAGAACTTGTTGGATAAAAAGTGAGATGAAAAGGAATCGTTTTAGAAACTAATGCGTAATTTATAGGCATTATATTCCAATTAAGGAATTTTATGCATGTTATTGACATGTTACAGTCTTCTTAAACCCGGATGCACCAGAAAACGATTTACAGTTCCTATTGGAGATTTATGGCTAAGGAAACTAAGGCGAATAGAAGCCAGTAATTAGTGATTCAGTAATTAGTGATCCATGACCTGTTCGCCGAGAAATAGTAATTATCGGTGTTAGAGAATGTACTTTTATAGTAGTTACATCGAATGGATGAAAATAATATTATCTAATAATAATCATAATGTATGCTTCCGTCGCCAACCACACAATTTTTATATTCGAATGTCACTGTTTTTTAAATTAAATNGTGTCACATTTTTTACTGCACATTAAAATATTTCTTTAATACATTCTTCTTTAAAAAATTGGAAACAATCTATGAGAATTTCTTCTATTTTTTATGATTTACCGATTTACATATCTTTATTTGCTTTTTATATTTGAGACTGAAGTACTTTAGGAATTTTCACTTCCTCTGCCATGTGAATCTCTTCTTCTATGACAATATCCTTCTGTTGATGCCAGTCTTCTATACAGATGTACCTTAAATTCTACAGAACGAAGTTTATCCTGAAACATTGAAATGGCACATCTCAACTAACGTATGATATTTTTAGTTGATACATACATATACATGTACCCACTCAGATAGTGCAGGCCCCCTGCAGTCTACTTCTACCTTGGTACCTTAAGCCGTCTATAGAAGTAAGGCAGAGGGTGATCAAGTGATCGGCACATTTCGTCTGCTTATTAACGTGACCTACGGTGTTTTTTGTTGCTCTTGTATCTTCCATTTCCTACCAGTATCAAATTATTCTCTACAGTGGGCCGGATGCATAATATATTCCATTACTTCAGGAATTATCTTATATTGTCATATCTTACGTTAGTTTACTGATGGTAAGCTTGACTTTACGTAAACATTGTGACTTCAGTTTTAATCTTCAAGAGGTTTCTTTCTTTCGGCTTGAACAAGGTTAGAGAAGCTTTTGTTCATCGGAATCCATTCAGTTGAATATATAGTTTAGCTGCTTAAGACACCGTTAGGCTGCAGATGAAATTATTACGACATTTTGGAGTGAGGAATTGCTCACTCCAAAGTAACATTGAATGAGAACGAGGGGGAAACGAATTTAACAGCATCACATAGATATTTCATTTTAAATTAATTTCAAACAGAAAAAATTATGGTTTCATTTTTACTTGACGTAATAACGAGATTGAGAATAAAATTCTTCAAGTACGTGAATTTGTTTCAGGAAATGACAAAAAGACCTCCTTGTACACCCACTTCTGGTCTACCAACATAATGAACACGCTTACAAATTCGTCTTCGCAATACTTAACAAAAACTCGTTTTTTCGCAACATCTTGTTCATGAACATTACGCTTGTGCCCTATTGTATATTACTCTTATGCCCTATACCCTATGCTACTATTATAATAACGCTCTTTATTCGGTGAGTTTGGGCTCTTGTGGGCCTCTCTGACACCTAAATTCTGAAGTTATATATGGTATAGTTATAGAATTGAAGAAATTAAAAATCAACATATCGAACATATCCTCTAGATAGCTCTAATAACATAAATGTTGTGGATGACACTGACATAGAGCTTCTTCCATTGGTCCATCGCATACTGATATCCATCCATCCTATACTGATGTACATCGTTTCTTCAATCGACCAAGCGCCCCACCAAATCTACCATTACTTCTTTTCGACACTTTTATCTTAGCAATAAGAAAAATACAGCATATAGGCGTACAAGTTAACTCTAAAATATCATGACGTCATGAACGTGCGATTTCCAAAAGCCCACACGCATTCGCTCGATTTTCCGGAAAAAAATATATATAACGAGGCCTTCTCCTCGAACATTTGTAATAACTGAAATATATGAGCTCACTTTGTCTTTGGAGAACTCTTTCAACACATTATCACCAAAAACACCCGAAAATAGTCATGTCTTGCATCACACCTCACATCGGATACGGTATGAACCGTCGGGGCTAAAGGTCGAAGGGAAGAAATCAATTCACGCACTGCGTACGATCCTCAAAAATGACATTAGCTAATGAAGGAATTATTCACGTGTCCGAGAAACAAATCGGTTTGGAAAGTTATCAACATCACGCTACACATTTCGGTCGGCAGAAAAAAGGGATATCTTACACCCAGGGCGTTTGCCTTGAGTTCAATCGTATAAATGAAGGAAGTTGATGAGAACGACTCCTTACTGATCTTTCAGACAGATCTCAAACTTTGCTACGCGAATCCATTTTGTTTTCTTATTCTCATTGACAAGATGCGAATAAAATAGATTTCGTTGCGCTATCTTCTTCACTGACATAATTAGGGAGCGCCAGGTCTTTCTTGTTATTCATGCACTCTAAGTATTCCAGCTTTTCTCGGAAACATTATTAAAGCTGAACTTTTATTGTTGACAAATATATTACAATTTTGGGATCATAATGCATTTAAGAAAGCACTATTAGAGTGACTTTACAAACCCAAAGTCGATTTCAAAGCAAGCTTTAGCTAAAACATACAATTATAAAGACATACATATATATGTGAAAGTGAAATCAGCACGGGACAAGTTACAGGAAGGGTAAATGGGGAATTGGAAGACAAAAAGATTGAAAGATAACCTAGCGACAGAATAAGTATGAAAGGCGGGGTGACGAAGAAAGAACAGGCAAATTGCCTACCATAAAGAAGGAAAAAGACAAATAACTTTATACATCTGCTAAAAAATTATACAAACGATATTCTCGTCATTTATTTCCAATATTCCTATATACTTTTCAGTAATTCAACTATACAATTCGATAAAACGACTTTGTTGAGTGAAAATGAGAACGTAAAGCCCAATTTATCATCGAACACATTATCATTAGACATCAATATCATTAGACCTTACTTCGTGGAACGCCATTTTCTTTTGACAAAATATCCTTAACGGTCGAGGTGTCACTAAAAATATTACTATCGAAAGTATGTGACACGAAAAATATTTGTGAAATAAAACTGAAAAAGCACAACGATTTTGATGTGACTGTGAATGTGATAATAATTAAGTAAATTTAGGGGACGAAGAGTATCGAAATGAATTCATTAAGAAAACATGCTAAATTAATAATAAAATATTAGTAAAATGGGTCAATCTTTAGAGTACAAATAAATTCCCAATCCTCTTCTCCAGACTCTAAATAAATTGCATACTCCAGTCGCAGAGGAAAATGGTCTGAAATCGTAAGATATTATTTGCTTCTTTCAACTTTTTATACATCCAAAACTTTCGAAGGTACAACTCTGAGTGCATCTTTAGCTATTCCTTGAAGAAAATTTACGGCTTCCGGGTCCATGTAATTTCCCTAGCTTAATACTCCAGGTAAACAAAAACAAGTGAAACCCTTTTCGGTGGGAGTGACAGCGTCCAAACTCAGGTCTAAATCTCTATTTCGAAGACAGCTTTCGTGAAAAAGTGACAAAGGCCGCGCTGAGGCTCGAAAACCCTTGGACAAGCGGATTCTACGCTGACTCTCTAACCGCAATATTAGCCCCGTGTTCATTTCCATGTCCTTTTCAGTTACCGTGTGGATTGGCAGAGCTTCTTTAACGTGAGTGCCGTTGTCGACTCCCCGCTGATTCGGGTGAGGCCTCCGAGAACTGCCCATGGGCTTACTCTGCTCACTTAGAGAAGTTCTTTCCTAGTATCTGAGGAAGTGAATTTTCGCTAAACACCGAAGTTTTTCCAATGATATTGAAACTTAGCTTCTATTGAAACAGTGTGTACATAAAGTAGTTTTGCCAGTTTTGAATGCCCCCGCACCAATACCACTATGATTTTACATATTTTAAAACTGAGACAGTTATCTGTACGATCCTATGCTTCGTGTCGTAGTAGCGGATTCTGGAGAATTAATAAAAATGAGGAAGGAAAGTAAACGATAGCTTTACTCTATCCAATGATGGGAGCTTTGAAACACCTCGTGCGTGATTGGGGGAAAATGATTATTCTTTTTCTGTGTATTTTCTTGAAGGCGACATTCTGTATATTACCTTAAATACGATATTGCTATTGCTCTTTGGGTATATACTTAATCTTTCTCTACTTAAAATGTCACTCTGTGAGAAGGAAACGAGTCCTCAGTTAATGGCAGACATCAAAGAACTAGAAAAATATCTCTGTAGAGGAAGAATTCATCAAAACTCTGCACACAAGCTTACCAACGTTAAGGTCGCGGGTTCACACAGGTCAGGATTCTTTCTGATTACGGCTTGGTTGTACGTGTTTGTCCATTGTTACTGCTTACGTCCCTCGTGTAATTGTCCAATAAATGGATGTTAGTGAGAGCGTGCTAAAATAAAGAAAAAACAAAGAAATTTTAAAAGTAAACAAGATATGTCTGCAGTATGAATTGTAAGTAATGAAATACCATGAATTTCTCATTTCTCATAGAAATGCCGTTCGCAGATTAATATGTATTTTTGTTACCAAAAATACAATAGGTTAGTTGTTTAATTTGGTATATAATTTGAAAACAAAAATTTTCATTAAATTACTCGGTTGTTCAGGAGTTGAGCGTGTTAAATGGTACGCCAGTATTTCCACCAGAAATACTGAAAGGTGACGGCCCCAAGGTGTAGTCAGTTTTGAGGGCGTCGAACAAAGAAATGTTAGCTATATCATACTCCTTATTATTACTACTACCCCTCTTCACTTAAATTTCATTGTAACCAATTCAATAACTTCCAACCCTGCCAAAGATGTCCATTTCTGGCGTTGCGGCAAAATTCGCGGAAAAGAGACGAGTGCAGCTGGCAGACGTATAGAACAGTTTTCGGAGCGAATGCCTTTGTATTAGGTGTTGTCAGTCAGCTAAAGTAAACTGTCGCCTTAAAAGGAGTCTTTAGGAAGACGTGCCATTCCACTTGTCGTGATGAAATGTTTTCTACTCAACCCCCTTCGCTGTTTGTTCATTAGAAGCTGTCGCGAAAGTAATTCCTCGGTCGAAAAATGTTATTTTGAAACTTTTATGAATTTTTGCCGCTGAAATGTTTGAGGGTCACTAGGTTTCTCTATTTCCGGCACGCAAGGTGATAACCCAGCCGCTGGTTTCTCATTGCGAGTTTAAATTGTTTAATCGTTTAAATTGAGGCAGTTGCTTCCTGGATTGTAATGAATGGGATTTGACAGCGCTACCCAAAATCATGGACCAAATCTTGGTTATTTCGCCGAACTTATATTTCGACGGCAAAACTCTACCTACACAGTTATCATCAGGTCTTTTCCTTTAACAACAACTTAAATATTAGTTACTATGTTGTTGGTTTAAATTCGCTCAAATTGACGAGAAATGGATATCCGGAATTTCAGCCGTTCCACTCAAATATAACGAACAATATGGGGAAATAGATATCGAGAGGGTATATGTATTTTATATGTATGAGACTTTTACAGCCTCGATCTCGCTCTAAATAAAGACGTGTTCTATTCTGTCTTGTGTATAAATGCAGCAGATTACAAGGCGATGTTTTCCAATGATAATAAGTAATCTATCCAGTTATGCAGTTTGATCTTTTCATGACTGAGCTCTTCAAGTAAAATGTAGAATTCGATAAACATCTTATGAAAATGTTAATAATTAGTAGATTTGATCAAAGATAAATCATCGCACAAGGAGTTCACCTTTCGCTCTTCCGAACAGAAAAATATACTCTATAACACTAGAATCGAGGAGGGGACATTTTTGTCCAGTTTGAAAATGTAAAGTGCTTTCGTTTCATTATTTTCGTAGGATGTTGATTTGAGTACTTTATGACTTTTAAGGGGGGAGGGTCAAGTGAAAACAAAAAAATTAACATTTTTTTTTCGTTGCTTATAAGATTATTTTAACATGTGGAGAATATGCTCCCAATGTGTTATGTCGACATTCAATGTCTAAGACTCTTCTCAGGTGGTCATTGTGATGTTGTACTCCGTACGCCGCGCATACGACCGCGCGCTTAAAACCCTTTCTTTGCGGTCCCTTGGGCCCCAATGGCTATGCCATGAGCTGCTACTCTAATATTTATAAATATANTATATATATTATTAAGAAAGAATATTTTTACGCAGCAAAGAAAATTAATATTTTAGGATCATAGAAAAAGTATTTCTAGGTAATGAAAGTAAACCCAGAGATAGGTACTTGCATACATCTTGAGACATAGTCATACATCTTATCCGCAATGCTTTTTATTCATTAAGAAATACGTGTTCATACTTTGCTAAAGCAACCTAAGCAAGAAAGGCGAAAACCTGCATAAAAGTTCCTTGCATTTTAATCAGGAATAACGAAAGCATTGAAATGGCAAGCAGTGAAGTAAAAGTAGTCGGTCTTTAGTAGAATCAAATTATACAGTAGAAAAATATCGCTGACTACTAATAATGCCACACCCTAGGATTAAAGATAGATATGACAAAAAATGTTTTCGGCAAGAAGAGATATTCTGTTTGAATAATACAATATGTCTTTCAATACATTGCAACTTGTGTGATTTTCCTGTATTCCCGCAGTTTTTGGATATGTTAAAACATTAGACCGACAAAATTAAGGAATAAGACCGACGAAATTAAGGAATTGACTCAGAAACTACTACTACTTGTATAGAGCTTGAGTTTTTGTTGACTGAAAATGAATGAAAGTGGACTGAAAGAAACTCTGGACGACTAGTATAAAAGATGAGTGCCGCGTTGGTTTAGGACGATTGGATGAAGAGACGGAGAATGGCAAAGGTGGAGTACGATGAGAATTTGAGAGGTCCTAAAGGGAAAAAGTTGGCTTAAAGACAGCTGAAGAGAGGGTAGACATGGAGTGATGAATACTCGTACAAGGGAATGAATGGAAGGATCTTTAGCGAGGCTAATATGGAATAAATATACTTGGATGGGAAAATGCGGAGGAGTAAAGCACATGACAAATGAGGGTGACAGTTTACTCGACAGGGGATCGCGTGAATGAGTGAATCGCGTGAATGAATAGATATAATTCCGCGTATAAACGATTTTAAACTCGCAACAATAAAAAGAAAAGTATTTACTTATATAAATTATAATTTCTCTACTTAGAAGCAAAACTTCAGTAACAAGTTATAACTTGATGAGAGGTAGCACAAGTTGAGCAAGTTTAGCTCACGTAACAAACTATTCTGGATGCAAAAAATTCGACGAGTTCCATCACTCGACTGAGGTATGGGCAAGATACAGATGCTTTAGGACGATGATACGTACGATGTTTACTAGACTTAGATGTGTAGGAAGAAGCATAGATGAATTCTAGTTATTGATCTACTTTTGGAGAAATTCGAATGAATGTTTTTCTTGATAATATTCATGCTCGGATCGGTATACAATCTGAGATAGTGAAACTTACGTGCCAATAACCAAATAGCTATAAAATAAAGCAAAGAACAAGAAATAGAAAACAAATAGCATAAATAAAAATTCAAACAGGTAAAATACGTAAAATAAATACGTAAGTGCAATAATTAAAATATGTTAGTAATTGAGTAAAATAATAATTAAGAAATGATATGATGATAAAGAAAATCAATAAAAATTTCCCGTCTTCTAATAATCTAAGGATAAAGGTTGACGAATCTTAAAAGAAGATTGGTTTAAACAGATATGGATTAGGAAAATAAAATAACTTTCCTCCCTTAAAGGTACTAAAGAAATACTTTGAAAAAAGTATCCAAAGCAAGGAAAATGTCACCAAGAAAGAAAACTGTTAAAGATCTACTCAGATTTACTCATAATATAAAGATATGAAAGCGGAATGCCGTAATCCTGACATGGAAATAAAAATAGTTTATACAAATAAAATGTAAATTAAAAAGGTGAAATTTTGGTTAGATATCATGAAATTAAAAAGAAAATTCGATGAGGCTTATATATATGACACATTGCAAGGTGAGGGATTCTATTAGTCGAACTTAGAGAAAACAACAAAAGAGTTGGTTAGGAACATTTAAAAGTCGCATGAGAAAGATTTCAACTTCTTCGAATACACTCCGGGCTACTAGAGACCTTCATGACAGGATAACTATCAGTTGGCAGTCTCTAGTGAGCTTGGAAATATTTTATTCATCACAGAATTAAAAGTTCGGGGTCTAAAACAACAGAGTACGCCAAATCAGTTAACCACAGAGAAAAGCGAGAACTTTTTAATAGCTCTACGGAGGCAAGCACTTTTCCGAGTATTAATCTCCCATTTTATAACGTCGCGTCACATAACTTTAATAGAAACTTGGTTTCGCGTTGCGCAAGAATTCATGGACGAAGATTGAATACTTCACCGAAGAGTGGTTTAATGGGTGTGCTGGAACTTGAAGTGGCTAGCACCATCGTGATTTAAGCAATATTCGGTTTACCGACGATAACAGGGACAATCAACCACAAAACTAAATTCCCAGTCCACCTTTTGTTTAAGCAGGAGTACGGCAACAGCTGTGACAATATTTTCACGGAATACCTTTGAAAATTTGTTAAAGATAAATTTCATATTCATTATATTTTCGATATATTATAGCTAAATCGCTTATAACTAATTCTTGACAATTTAAAATATTTGTGAGTGCGCAAGGCTAATCACCTAAAGATTCTACTTGTTATAAATTTGATTAATTCGTATTTTATATTCAGATTTTAGTTTCACATTTCTTAACCTCAGTTTTTATCCACCATTATGGGCAGATGATGGCGAATCTTTTGTGACGAAAGTGCCGTTTGTGATAAATGTAAAGGACTTTCGTGCCATTGTGAAGTCCAAACATTGAGATAGATTCTGATATCATTTAATTATTTACATCAACAATGGGATTATCACCATGTAATTATCATAGGCAATCTAATGAATCAATAATGAATAACATCCACATTTATTTTCCTTGGGAGTTAATTTTTTAAGTAAAAGATATATAACGATATAGTGCCATCTGACTTCCGCGTGCCAAAAATATTCTCTCGCGCGTCACTATGGTCACGAGTACCACCCCTGAATTAGGGATTCATCTGGTGCTTATGCGACCAAATGGAACTTACAACATTGAAACAAGTACAAGGACAAAAAGTAGGAAAAAATAACAAATTCTGAACCAAATGATATCTTGTATATCACAGCTATTGCCAATAAAATACTTAGCTTATCACTCATCGCTATGAAACCGCTTTCGCTAAATTGATTACAAACCATAAATTTTTCTCAATAAAGGACTTGAAATTCTCTATAGAATCACTGACAAATTTCAGACTACCAAAATACCAGACTGAAGAGAAACAATAACTTAAATCCGGTTGAAATTTACCGAAAATTTTCTTTCCAAAACCAATATAGTTATGTGTTCATCGTTTTCATCGCGTTAAGATCATATTCTAGTAAAATGTACGACTAGAAAAGAGTATCTGAACTAGTAAAGGAAAGACTAACTATTAAATACAAACTATGGAAAGACAAACGAGGCACCATTTTGAATTAACGACGAATCTACGATATGTACCCATAGCTCATCCAAAAAGTAATTCACATTTTTAGATGAAAACACTCAGAAGGCCGATTGAGACTCACCAAATCGAAGTATCGTATTAAGCGGTAGGTAGCCTTTATTACTAACAAAAAACCCGCCGATCCATTACTGCAGGGAAGAGTTCAAGATTCATTTTCCCGGAATGTGACTAAAGTCATATTTCCGGGAAAACCATGCAACATATTGCGGGGGCAAAAGTTTTAAAGGCCATCCTTTAAAACGTTCTGTACGCTATGATAGTGGGGCAACACAAGGGTAATGGACTGCGGGAATCTTTAGCTTTAAGAGCTCCATATCTTCTGCACTCCCTCCAAATTAGGCCAGGAAAGAAAGATGCCATGGAGAGATAAGCCCGAGGGAAACAGCCCTCCGAAGGGAGACGCTCTCATGCATATTATCCGCCTGCTTATGCTGCGGCGATCCAACGGTACGGGGAAAAGAGAATGAAAGGCTTCATATAGGTTGACAATGAGGGAAACGGAGGAATAGGCTGGATGAGAGAGAGAGTGAAGGGGATGGACGGAAGAGGAAAACAGACATGAATATGAAATGGCTTTCTATGGCGAGATAAATATATCCATCAGGGAAATGTAGCGGAGGATGATCGAAATTCGTATGGTGCGCCTTAGGGTATGCCATTTTCTAGTGGTGACCGGATATGGTGGAGAGCCATCAATAAACCACGATGTATAAGAAAAGAAAAATAAAACCAACAACTGAACAATCGCGATATATATATAGGATNTTCAAAGATACCACAAAATGTGAGAATAAAACTATAATAATAATAATAATTTTTCCTTGAAACCTGAATGACAGGCGACTAATTATGCGTAAAGAAACCGACCATATAATTAGAAATAATAGAGACATCGCACCTAAGTATCATGGGTATGATCCTAGAAAGCCCCAATCAGGGCACATTTCGTGATTTTGCACATACCGCGGGTTTTCAATTATTCGTTTTTGTCATTTTCCGCTACAGGAAAATGCGTCACGGACACGGCATTTTTTTAACGTGAAGACACCGATCATCACACTGGAGAATAAATAAGATGCCTCTCCTAGGTAGTATGGGTTCGATCCTAGAAGGTCCCAGAAAGGGTACTTATCGCGTTTGTGCATTGCATGGATTTTCAAAATTTTCATTTTGCATTTTTCCTACAGATAGAGACATTTTCTGATGCTAAAAGGAAAGCCTCACTGACCCGGCGATTTTTTTTGCGTAACAACCCAGATGTCAGACCATGAAATTAGGGAATAAATGAGACATCGCTCCTAGGTATAATGGGTTTGATTCTAGAAGGCGCTAAATAAGGTTCTTTTCGCAATTTTGTACATCTCGTGAGATTTTAATAATTTCTTTTTGACATTTTCCTCTNGATAATTTTATAATATTGATCTTCCTTGTCAGGTTCCGTGCCGAGAGCCTGGTAGACATTTTCTAATTCCTCTTCGCTGCTTGCTGCTATTGGTGCATACACTTGGATTATCTGAACAGAGTAACACTTGTTTATCCTGAGGATGAGCTTACATATTCTGTCAGATACACTTTCTATTTATGTAAAGGTATATTTAACCTGCCCTGCCATAGAACTATAGATCAACATGGGAGGTTTTAATTCATACGCCATACACCACTGGCGGCGATTCCTTGATACGTCTTGGCATCGAACCCATAGCCCCTATGGGAACGCCGTAAACGCATGCGATAGAAAACCAGATCTTCTTAAAATAGCGTGAATTTCAACCTTCTTAATGGAAAATGCAAATAACAAAATTCAACGTATCCGTGACGCACTCCGTTCAGGGAAAAATGCCAATAACAAAAATATTGAAAACACTCGTCTCACGTCCATCTCACTAGAGAAAAAATGAGATATCGATTCTAGGCATCATGGGTTCGATCTTAGAGGGCTCCAGAAAAAGTATTTTTCCCGTAATGATTTATTGCACGGTTTTTAGGAAACTTATTTGAGGCACTTCCTGTTAAGAGATAGAATTGAAATTCAACCTGAAGATATACCAAGCAATTCTCTAACGTGTACTGCAAAGACATCTCAAAAAATTATCCTAGATTCAACCCTACGTTGATAAAAGAATTCCTTACATTGCAAATGAAAATCCTAAGAGCTATTTATTTCTTATCTACGGAAATTATGCATCTGTGGTCAATGTCGATTTGACAGAATCATTAATACATTTTTTAGGGCCTAGAAGATATTTAAATTCAATTTCACATATATCTATCAGGTAAAATAGCACAGGTTTGAAAGATACGCTTTTGAAACAAGAATGATGCTTAATTAGTTCCCCTAATGGCCATCTCTCGATTTTATCGAGGTTTTATTACGAAAGGCCAGAAGTTGTGGCCTCAAAGTATCACCGTGTATCTGTAGGAAGATTGTAAGCCTTCCTATTAAATTTATTGCTCACAATATAGAGCTTTGTAAGTACCAATTGGGAAACAGTTTTGGGAGATTAGTGGTAACTTATCACTCAATTGCTTTCAGGATGCAATAATAATATTATCAGGCTTCGCTATCACTACTTAGCCAATTTAAGAAAAAATGCCACGTATATACGTTGCAGAATCTGAGGCTAAATGAGAAACCTCAATGACCCGGCGATTTTTTGCGTATAGTCCCCGACTTTTTCACTCAGGAATAATTGAGACATCGATCCTGTGTATCATGATGATCCAAAAAGGCCCCAAAAAGGTACTTTTCCCGTTTAAATACATTGCGTGAATTTTTAAAAATTCGTTTAGGGCATATTGCGGTAAGATAGAAATTCGAAAGTCGAAAAAATATGAAATTCACGATATCATTAGAATATGGATATATCTCATATCTATTTATCGAAAAGATTTTTGCCCTAGTGGCCATAGGTTTGATGCTAGGACGATTCAAATTCCGCCCTTAAGATTTACATAGGGTGGCTTTATAAGCTCTTTTCTGGGCACTTACCTAAAAGCGAAATATCTGAGATCCAGCTTATGGATAGCATTCTTGACTGTATTTCATATTTGAGCTTAACAACTACTAAATTTATCGTTGGTCCGATGCTAGAGCACGTTAATTATTCCTCCTTAAGAAATGTACAGGAAATTTAGAATATACATTTCTACTTCCGGATACGATTTCTAACAACAAACTCTTTTTTTTTCTATTTTTGTGAATTTTAAATTTGTCGTGAATTTTTCTTATAAATAGAAAATATCAATGCAGAATAATATACGAGGTTTGGTGGAAGAGAGGCCCACTCGGGCCTAACCTCACCATTAAAGGGTATAATAATAACCCACATTGCTATCCAGAGGCTGGCACGCATCTTTTACATTCTGATTTAATCACTTAATAAGTAATAACTATCACTGAAAGACTCATTTGAAATGCTCAGTTACAGTAGAACACAGTTAATTACCTCTTTGGATAACTGTGCCATGTAAAGAGCAGTGAGTGGGGTCTGCTCAGCTGGCTTCAGTACAATGGTACATCCAGTGCACAAGGCTGGAGCCCATTTCCAGGCAAGCATCAGCAATGGGTAATTCCAAGGAATTATGGCACCAACAACTCCTACAGGTTCTACTCTGGTCATGGTGACAAAATTTCCATCTACAAAATCGAAAAATGCAATCATTATTGACACATTGTGTGCTAAAGAAATTAAACTCAAAGAAAATGACACATCCTGGGATGTGCTAAGCACTCAATATGCTAGAAAAGTACCTTAAAAAGGTTGCCCATCTATAATGATGGTCAACATTTATACTATTTAAGCAGAACAATAAAATATCTTCCATTCTCTCTCTTCACAGATGTTCCATTATCATGCTAATAACTATTGTTTCAGTTATAGCACTTTCATAATAGTCAAGATGTGTATGAAATTATGACAATTTAAAGAAGGTTTTAATTCAGAGAAGTAGTAGATTTGATGTTTTGTTCACAGGAAATCAGTCTCTATCAGTATATATCTCTAGATTGTTTTTTTGAAAATTTCCATTTGAAGGTTTAGATAAATTCTCAGCAGTGCCACATTCAGTAGGACATACTTTGACTAAATAGAACTCTTCATTCATCTATGACAGGAAAATGTTTAAGCAAATCCAGGAAACAAAAATTTAAAATGCAAATAATGTGGAAAATGTCAGGCATAGCTTTGATTAAATTTCCTCAATGGTAAGTGAATTCACAAGTTCATATTCTCAAAGATATTCTAAAATTTATCATTAAACAATTTTCAATGCAAGAAGTTTGTTGTTTCCATTGGTCAATTTCTTATTCACAGACAATCCTGAATTCATCATCAAGTTTTACTATGAATCTTATAATTTTTACACTTACGGATATAACATGTAAATTGATGACTATTACATACATAAAAATCAATAAAAATTTCACAAGGGGATGCAAAAAGAAATCTGAGTCTTATCATTTGAAAGGATTATGAATATGAGTTTGTCAGGTCGGATTCAAGTTCCAAAAACTTTAACTCCTATTTCTTGGCCCTCACAATGTTGTAAGGTGGATATTCATAAAATATATACTTTTTACTATTAAAAGCCAAAGAAACATTTCTTTCATCCATTAGTCACTCAAACATACTTTACCTAGTCTACAGTATGTATGATATCATCACTGGCTTTCAACACAATTTCAGGAACCCTTGGATTTAGATTCACTTTTTTTCATTATCCATTAATTCACTCACTAAAATTTTAGAAGAGAAGCTGAAGAAGGGAGAAGAGCAGAAAAGCATTCAAGAAGAATGGAATGACCTGAAGAAAGGTATAATAACAATGCTTGAACAGGAGGTTGGAACTATAAACAAGAAGCTAGAAAAAATAGGATAAACCACGATATGCTGGAAAAAATGGAAGAAAGGCAGAAATGGAGGGGAGTCAACTTGGAACAAGGAAGGATTGGGTAAGGTGGGATATTTTGTTAAGTATCTTGGGAGAGATAGACTGGAAAGACAGAAGATTAATAAAGCAAATGTACATCCATCAGAAAATAGTTGTAAGGACTGGGGAAGAGGAAACAAAGGAAACCAACATAGGAAGGGGAGTCAGGTAGGGATGCTGTCTTTCACCATTGACCATGTTTGTTCAACTTGCATGCAGACAATCTACTGGGAGAAGCTCTGGTAGACACAAGCAGGATATAAGTTGGAGGAGAGAATAAAATCCATCAAATACGCAGATGATCAGGCTATAATAGCACAAAATCAAGAAGAACTACAGAATATGATGGAAAGAATATGGAATAAGAGTGAAGATTATGGAATGAGAATAAATAGAATGAAAACAAAATTAATGAAAATAGCAAAGTCAGAAGGTCCCTTGAATATATGGTTAGCAGAAGAAACGTTAACACAAGTAAGTTCCTTCAAGTATTTAGGAAGTTTAATAGAAGAAAATGGTAACTGTGCAGCAGAAATTAAAAGTAGAATTGCTGAAGGAAAAATGGCATTTAATAAAATTAAGAAACTGCTAACAGCAAAGAAAATCAATATTGCTACTAGGAAAAGATTCGCAAAATGCTTCATATGGAGCATTGT
>KZ308445.1:613823-699083 GCA_000376725.2 Ladona fulva
TAATAATTTTTCCTTGAAACCTGAATGACAGGCGACTAATTATGCGTAAAGAAACCGACCATATAATTAGAAATAATAGAGACATCGCACCTAAGTATCATGGGTATGATCCTAGAAAGCCCCAATCAGGGCACATTTCGTGATTTTGCACATACCGCGGGTTTTCAATTATTCGTTTTTGTCATTTTCCGCTACAGGAAAATGCGTCACGGACACGGCATTTTTTTAACGTGAAGACACCGATCATCACACTGGAGAATAAATAAGATGCCTCTCCTAGGTAGTATGGGTTCGATCCTAGAAGGTCCCAGAAAGGGTACTTATCGCGTTTGTGCATTGCATGGATTTTCAAAATTTTCATTTTGCATTTTTCCTACAGATAGAGACATTTTCTGATGCTAAAAGGAAAGCCTCACTGACCCGGCGATTTTTTTTGCGTAACAACCCAGATGTCAGACCATGAAATTAGGGAATAAATGAGACATCGCTCCTAGGTATAATGGGTTTGATTCTAGAAGGCGCTAAATAAGGTTCTTTTCGCAATTTTGTACATCTCGTGAGATTTTAATAATTTCTTTTTGACATTTTCCTCTTATGAAAAAGCGTTACTGACACAGTGAATTTTCTGCATAAAAACCCCAGGAAATACTCTAGGGAATTAGAGAGACATTGCTCCTTGGGTTCGATCCTAGAAGGCACCAAAAACGGTACTTTTCGCGATTTTATACATTGCGCGGATTTTCAAAAATTCGTTTAGGGCATTTTCTGTTAAGATATATGGTTGAAATTCACGATATCGTTAGAGGATATTGATTTCTATCTGATGTTGTAAAGATTTTTTTCCATAGGGCCCATCGGTTAGATGCTAGTGTGTATGAAATTTCGCCCATAAGACTTGTATGGGGCGATGTTTAGTTTTGATTTTATCGTTTTCAGCCTTTATCTCTTTTTAAAATTTTTCTTGGAAGTTATTGGTACTCTCTCTGGAGACACTATATGAGTACCTTTATTTACTCCATTGATTTTTCTCCTCGATTATAACAGGTGAAGAAAGTTAAAATAGCAATATTATCCTAAATTTAGCATTTTCACAATCTTCTCCTACCACGGAAGATAAATGGTCTAACGGTGTAATAAAATGAATGATTTATATTATTTAATGATTTATATGTAATGAAATGCCTATTTAATGGAATGCCTATTTGAGTACTTTTAATTCGAAGGAATAAAAATATTACTCCATCTGGTAAGGATAATTTATTCTATTCCAGTTTCCAACTAGGCATGATTTCTACTTATTTATATAGATTTTTATACACTAACTTCTGGGGGATCCTAGTTTACGCTAGATCTAATGAAAATTTCGTGAGAAAACTGCAAAAGGGTATTTTTATTCTGTATCCCCGTGATGGATGTATATGCTAATCCCAAGGAAGAATGGACTTGAAAAAAGTCTGACGGGACATGGAATCGAACCCAGGTCTCCCAATTGCCGGTCGGGTGCTCTGTCCGTTGAGCTATCCCGGCAGAACATTTCACATTCGGGAAATTATTATTTCAAATATAAAAAAATCGCAAATTCCTTGCCCACAGTCTTCCGAATGGCCTGGATAGTTGAACGGACAGAGCACCCGACCGGTAATTGGGAGACCCGGGTTTGATTCCTGGTTCCGTCACACTTTTTTCAAGTCCATTCTTCCTTGGGATTTTTCCTGGGTTCGCGCATTGCGCAAAATCACCCGTTTTTCTGTGTATATGCTAATGTTCACTCAATGGAAATATTACACCAATTAATAGTTATATATAAAAAAGTACTGATATATCTGAAGTGCAGAAATCTCTCAATCTTCAATTGAACCAAGATTACCATAAATGAATGGCAGCTTTTTCTGTCATTATCCATTTCCACTATTTCAAGTTCGACGATTGAGCTAAATACTAAATAAATTGTGTTTCCCTTTTCGCTTCAAAGAATTAACTTTAAACTTTTCAAGATATTATAAAATTGTTTCCTGGAAGACAAAAGCGAACACTATCGATAGCTACCTTTTGTGATAGCTTTAAATTTACAATGCAAACTTTGTCACGTCCTCATGATGTAGCGTTAATACACAATTATGGTTAGTCAGTTTCATTAGAATTTAAATACAAGCGACGAATGGCAACAAAACTCAACTTCAAAAGGGATTTCAGCAAAAAAAGAACCTTAAATCGAACTTCTTAGGATATTCTCTTGGTAGCTAATCTGTTGGACGTTGTAACACCCGGGGTAAGTTTCATAAAACGTCCTTATAGGGTTATTCATCGCAGGAAAAGACGGAGAACTGGGAAAAACGCAGATACCTAAAGCGTGCTGTTGGTAGAATCGGCGAAAGAAAGAGCGATGTTACTTTGTTACATCTTGTCTTGTGCGTCACACGTTTAAGTAATCCTACCGATAATAGCAGAAACGGAGGGCGACAAAAAGTCCCTCGTAAGGTAGTTTATGTTCTTCGAAATTGCTACGGGAAAGTGAAAAAAGTTTCAGAGGTTCTTCCCGACACTTGCTGGGAATCGTAAGAGGAAAATGACGAGGAAATGAATGGCACTCGAGTTGTAACACGAGAGTTGTAAATGCAAGCAGTCCGCGCCCCTTTTGGATGTCTTTGTGCGGACAATCAGGGACAGTGCCAAGCGAAAGAAAAGACTGCAGATGTGACCAAAGGGCGACGGCGGCTGAGATTGAATGCGAGGATGAATCGATGGGGGGAAGACTCGTAGTTGCGTGTGTAGTTTATAAAAGTTACTGTCGCACTGCCTAACTTCAGAGTGAGGCCTTCACGTCGATTGTAGAAGTACGTAGTCGAATGTGAAGAAGAACACAATACAAGGAGAGCCGTCAAAGTTAGATTTCAGATTTAGATTCATACCCCGCAAGCCACCAGTGACGACTGGCAGAGAGTGTATCAACACAAAAGTTAGTGAATATCCTACCCATTTGTCATTAGCGTTGTATCGATTCACTGATTTTTATATTTGAGGGTAAATGGTGCATTTCAAAATCGATTCCTGGAGCGCAATTTTTCCCCGTGATGAAAGAAATAGAATTGCGTTTACCATAGAGCTCCTTTTATATAAATACATTTCACTATTTGATACACAATGTATCACGGGAATGTAGATAACATCTACCAGCAATGCATTCATACTGAATTAAATTTTTAATCTTAATCTCTGAACTAAGCTCTGAGCTAAACAGGTTTGGAGCGGGAACATGGCTAAGTTGTGAGGAGTAAGATACCCTGGCCTACCTTTCCTCATTGAACGTTAATAGTGAAGAACTTCCTCGCGCAATTATCCTATAAATAAACCCTTTTCATAGCAATCAAATAATAGCGATCAAAATGAATGCCATTATCATTCCATTGCTACCCCAGAATCTTCATATTATCATGATCATGAAAAAAGACCGAGACAAAAATAAATGAATAATTTTCCTCTATCATGAAGCAAACGATCGATAAAAAAATCCATTCATCAAGATACGGTAGAGAGATAGATATAAATAAGTAGAAAGATAAGTCCTTCATTAGCGAGGTTAGGCCCATGTGGGCCTCTCTACCACCTAACCCAAGATGTACATACATTCTCAAATGAGATATGAACTCTATCTGTCTTAATGTAGAGTAAATTGTTATTTATGCCATGCAAGTTACCGTCCCTGGCCTGAAGAATCACCGATTAAAAGGAATCTGGAAGAATAATTACGAGATAATAGGTGATTGCGAATGAGCATTTAGTAACAACGCACACTATCTGATCTAAGTTTGCACCACCACAACCGCGACTCTAGAGCACCACACTACACCAATACTTCCCGCATCTTCGGCGCGATGGACAAAATAACGAGATAAGGGAAGACTTTAAAGTTGCCACCGACAGCGATTAGCCAACGAGACAAAACCTTTCGGCCGTCACCTTTAACGACAACGGAAACCCGACCGAGGATCGCAAACATTTCGACTCTTGGGAATCAATATAGAGGACGAGATATGTTTTCGGAACGTGAGATGGAGATATTAGGCGAGGAATGGCGAGAGGAAAGCAGGAAAGAGGAGGGAGGTGGGGAGAGCCAGAGGGACGCAGTTGATGACTGTGATGAGTGCGATGATGTGAGGGCCGATTGAAGGGAACTTCACGCCGACGCCTCCGGGGCATTGCCACCCACTCCTCACGTAATGGCCGGTTTGCTCCCTCCACTCCATAAATGCCCACGCGTGCTTAACGCGGGCCAAGAAAGCGGACCGAGGATGCAATGGGGAAAGAAACCTCTCGTATTAACCTCGGGGGACTTAGCGGTCCCTCGAGTTCCTTAACAGTTTCCAGCCGAACTCTAAAACGTTATGCGTAACGTATCGAAATGATCCGGCTCGTGGACGGAATTTCCAAAATTGTTGTAAAACGAAATGCCGTACAAGTCATTGAACCGCTAATTCCTTGGTCGACATTCTCGAGTTTCACGTGGATTCCACTACCCTTTGACAAAACTTTCGATAAGTGTGTCGCAAGGAAGTTATTGGTGTTCCGAGTAACATTCGAGGGTGTAATTTTCTTCAAATCTCGCATTATAGGTTCAATTAACTGTTCCACTATTTTTCTGGATTAACCAAAAGTACTGATTCGGCAGCGGGACGGTTAGGATGCAAACGGCAAGGTCTCTGATTTGATTCCCGGATAAACTCCCTGGTTATGGCATGGCTTTAGCAGATTGTCCATTGTCACAGTTTAGGTGAATACAGAAAGCCTCTAATTTGAATTAAAACGTATGAGTATGAGGGAGACGATTTTGGATTGGGAATCAGACCTCGGAATAAATATGACGCCTCATTAATTAGTATATGCTACTGAAGCCTCAAGAAAATCTCGATACATAACAATTAAAATCTTTCATAAACAGGCTGAAACAAGTGGCACTGTAGCTTGGTGCCGTAAGTAAAATCGAGCCAGAAATGTGTTAACATTATTCGTAAAGTCAAATGAAACGATTCCTAGGCGAGATAACTAAGTTTTCCACTAGGTGGAAAATAAATAAATTAAAATTGCAAAGAAATAATGTCAACTTTAATCTGAGAAACAGTAAAAAACATAAAATATAACAATTAAGGTTTGTTTAAAGCGTTAACTAAAGTTAACTAACTAATATTCGTATTTATCATCTGAAAGAAAATTCCTTGCAAGACATTCTCTATTTGGTACCTGAAGTAAAGCGAATGAGAGTTTAACGCGGAAGAAGATTAATATGAGAACAAGATCTGAGAGCGTTGAGATGGAATAAATTGTTTCCTTCTTACCTCAATCTCAATCTGCAAAATGTCTTACAACATTTCATAAAAAGAAAATATTCAGATTGGTATTACACAATAAATCATATAGATATACATTAAGGACAGAATTCACTGTTGTGCTTTCAAATGTACCGATTAGATAATCGGAGTCTGGAAGTTATTCGGGAGTTTGCAGAACTGAAACGATTGCCGAACTTAATTATTCAAGCAATCATTTCAGTATCTAATAATAGAGCAAAACTTCCTTTTCCCGATGAGGACTTTTCGCGGTCTTTATTAAAATAAATACAAATCTCGATAAGAAATATTCACTACTACAACTATGCAGGGTAGATTATGTAATCTTGGAATTTTTGATCAAATTCTATGCCCAAGAAGGCTGATCTGGAGTGAAATTTTGATGCAATTAAAGAAAGTAATCCTTTGAGATGATCCTTTTTGATGACCGCATATATTTGGAAATTTTAAAGCAATAAAGTCATCTCCATTGTAGTTTCGAAAATACTTCTGACGAGAGAATCAATCAATGGTTATTCCAATAAAAATAATAAACGTTGTGATTATCGCCCAATTCAAGCTGAAGTGAACATATATTTACACATGTTTACGGAATCGCAACAGAATTTACACGGTGGAGTAGTTTGAAATCAATGTAAGCAAAATGAAATCATTGCGATTATTCCACTAATTTCTTTCTTTACATTTAAGTTGTGACTAATGATTGTAGAGATTTGATCGATTGAAATTGGCTTAAGTGGAAAACGTTCTCCAGAAAGTTCAGTACACGTATTTGAAGTTATAGGGAAATAGGTAAAAAATTTTCTCAGTGTGTTCATCCGTTAATCTCATGGGAAAATGAAAATTAACTCGACAAAATTTAGGCAAAAATCCTTGCGGGGAGAATCAACTTAGCGAATTACGAAAAAGCGCATCGCTAAATAGAATCATAGGTTTTATCCGAAATAAGGACTCTCCGGCTGAACGGAACTCCTTTAACATCCCATTGGTTAGATTTAGTCTGCAGAGACCCTTTGATCGTGTCCCTGGACCGCCTTCCGACACCCGTAATAATCGGCGGCACACCTGGTGTCACTGGAGCGTGGAAAAAGATCCGGAAGGTAGGCGGAGGAGGAGGGATAGGTGTCGTGCCCCAAGGATGTGACAGGGGGCGGGCTACCAAGAGAGTCGCCTGCCGCAGCCAATGGAGCTGAGGGGGCAGGATCTGCGCTGCCGCCGTGGCGGGGGGAAAGCCCTCGATTCAGCCTCCGGGCCTCACCCGCCCCTCGACATCCACCCCAACGCCAGAGGACACCACCGACTGCTTCGCGGCACCCGACTCCTTTCCCGGCGATCTCTCGTGCAGACACATGGCCAGCCCTGCTGGAGCTCCATTCAACATCAGACCCATTTTAGGCGGATATCCTTTCCAAGGTATGTAAAGCTTACCGTTGGGAACATTGGTGGAATCGAGCGCACATCCTGGATTGTCGCATGCCGCGGATAACGCCATTAAAGGGGTTAACTAATGATATATTGGAAATGGGAATATTTAAGCCGCCCTGCAAATAAGCTGTTTGTTAAAAAAAGAAAAGGGCATTTTTGTAATAAAAATTTCACTAATTTTGCGTGAATTTATTGACAAAAACATTGGTAATAAGACTAATAAATTATGCTAACATAGCCACTGGAAAAATTAGGCTCTTAAGGAATTGCTAAGGGTCTATGACCATAAGCTGACTAAATGCGCTCCTGGGTTAATTTAATGAGGTTAGTGAGATTAATAAGTCCCTGTAACTACTTAACAGCGTAGTAAACCAATGACTGATTTTTATCAATTATATTAGTTAATTATATTCGTATTAATTGTGGAATTAACTTTTCCTAAACCCTTGAGACAACTGTAGCTAAAAATGGTCAAAATATGAGCTTAGATTGCCGTAAGACTATGACTTAGTAACATAAAAGGATAAGGTTAAACAGGCTGCCTAAAATTAGGAGACAGGATTTATAATGACAATAATGATTTTATTGCATTGAAATAAATAAGAAGAACTAATTTAAAATAGAACTCTGCCATTTAAATGTAAAGAATTACAACCAATTTCATTACTCAAATCTGCAAGTAATAAAAATTAATATAAAGTATGATTGGGTGCATAAAAGGGCGTCTTGTGCATCATATCACATTAGGAACACTTCAGGAGTCGAATCCAGGACTATCATAGCTTTAGCGAATCACAACTCATCTACATCATTACATCATGGCGCATTGGTTTTCATAAAAGTGCAATTTATGGCTTATTTACTGCTGCTAATATGGATATACTATCATTTCACGATCAAAGAAAAAAGGCGGTAAAATTATACTTGGTATATTTTTATATGTATGCATTAACTTCATATTGGTTTCTGCAGCAGTTAATTTCAAGGCTTTGCATTTTTGTTCCCAGAGTTCGCTCTGAAATCATGCCATTTTCATAAGACCAATAATGAATTACTTATGTAATGTAAAACATTTCAAGGGGAAAACTTAATTCGTGTGATACGAAAAAATCCGTGCTATACCCGAAGGGGAATAAAATATTAATTATTATTCCTGCTAAGCTAATATTCATCTTTCTAGGTTCACAAAAACATTTTACAACACATTCTATCAATAAATTTATACACCTAAATTGCTATTTACATGAAAAAATCTTTGATAAATCTATATGGTTATAAAATAACGGTACGAAAGTTTCTTCATTTCACGATGAATTGCTCCGTTTGTAAGGAAAAGCCTCAAGTGCCTTCATATACCTGTAAGCATTAGAAAAGGGAGAATATTCATGATACTCACTTACAGTGATAACTTTCTCAGAGTTGAAGTATTTTTACCATTAAGGGTGAGAATCTCTTAAATGACGCCAAAGAATTTATAATTATATAATTATATGCGAATCAACTAAAATTGAATGTGGGGCGTTTCAGGTCCAAATTTTTCGAGAACTCAGCTATGTGAATAATAATATTTTTCTATAAAATGCGTTTAACCACATAACAGAGATAATACTGAGGTACCTGCTGGAAAACCTGATAAATCGATCTTTCTGTCAAGCGTAAAATTGTGGAAGTAGAACTGAAAGATTGGTGCTTTCCACACATCAGTCTGTTTCTGTCCTCTACTCTGATTGGATTAAGTTCATAGACCGATGAGAGTAGAGCAGATGGAAACAGAATTACATGAAATGGTAATTTGAAGATTTCATTCTGTCAAAAGTAACATTAATTTAACGGTTAACATTTTTAGGGATAATATAAAGTAACACTAACCTGATGTGACTGTTGTTGGTGATGGAATGACTATAAATATTAGCAGAATAAAGCGATTGAAAATCATCCCATCCCAATTAATCATCATTCAATTATTCGATTTAATCAACTTTTTAATGTGACAGAGAAATGGAAAATGGTCTCAGGACCACCAAGAGATTTCAATGTGCGGCTGCGGAATTTGTACTATGTCATTATATTATATAATCTATTGTACTTATAATTGAAGAACTTTTTTGATATATAGGGCCTGATGATACTCATTACAACTTAACATGATATTTCTCTGACTCAATACTTCTCTTTCTTCTTCTTTTTAAGCCCAACTTCTAAATTATATTTAGAAGCTCTATATTGTTTGTATTATTACTTAGAGAGTTATGTTTTAGCGATATTGTATATAACATCCGTTAAATTAAACAGCGATAGGAAGATTATGAAAAAAATTCTCACTACTAAGAGATGTTTAATTAAGGTAAACTCCTCGCGCGTATGAACATATACTATTACAGCTCAAACAGCGCCTTTCACTCATTGTAGTTTATTCGGTGACTGATAGTATTCATCTGAAATAGTTCACCATTAAATATTAGATTATCTCTGCGGAGAATCCTTCTTAATTACAGAAAAATAGTTCATTTACTTAGAATAAATAGCCAATTATTTTATGACAACTAAATATGAAAAATAACGCTCAGGCCAGTGTAGATCCTTTACTAACAGCTCAGGGTGTTAGTAAAGGAAGGTATTAGGGAAATTATTTCCTTGCGTGGATATGATATTACGTTACCATCAATGAATTAAGTCAGAATAAAATAAATAATTTTGCTTAATAATTATTGATAAATAAATTCCTCCAGATCTTCCTGTTTTAAATCTAAGCTAATTTTGCGCTACATATCTCAAGTTCACTTTGTAGCCTCATCATAATAATGTGCACACCAGTACTGTCGATATAAAAAAATTATTTACCAAATTTTTTGAGCACTCAGTTATGTGAATTAAAAATATTTTCCTATAAAATACGTTTAATCACATAGAATTAGCTAAATATACCAGCTGAGAATCTTTCACCAGCTAATTAGAGTTTTTGCGAACTAGCAGCTTATTTGCTGTCTTACCTTAGGTGGGAGAAGATTAGCGCGTTGAAGTCACTGGAATACATTCATAGACTGTCCTTATCTGTATTATACCTGTATCTCCTTACGTGTATTGGTGGAATTATTCTCCTTTAATAGAATATAATATAGATTATTCATTCGTCAAATATTCTTTATTTCAAACAGTTCCATTATTCCAAAATCCATCAAAATTTCAAACTGAATTTTCTAAATTTAGAATCACGGAAGACAACTTGTCTTTGTAATATGTTTCTCGAAATATATTAATTGCAATATTTTGCCTACAGTTTACGGCTCTACGATTAATTCATAGCGGTAATATGGGCACAATAGGTCAGAGAATCTTAAAATATGCGACATAATTATCTAACAACTTAAACTGAATACATAGGCCGACATAGCATCTCTAATATAGGGACTACGATACCACTGTTCGTAAACAAGCAAATATATAATGACAATTACGAAGGAATGACTTATTTTAATCGGCCTGAGACTGTTGGCCATTCTTAAAAACTGTAAATCCGTCTGGGTATATTTTTTATTTATTCACAACTTAGAAAGTTGATGATGAAATGGAAATCCTTGATGAAATCAAGAATGAGTTATGTTGAAGTAAGATGTAATTAAATTATATTAGGCTACGATATTATTATTTTGCTACGATCAAAATTAAGTTGGAATAGAGAAAGATTCCGAATTATTAATTTGTCTACAATCATTTTACATTAATGATAATTCATATTTTAATATAGCCCCCTTTTCCACCAGCTTGTTTCAAGTTTTATCAACGTTACTAGCCCCTATGTTTGGTAAAGTAACGACAACCACTTTATGAAATAATAGTTTACCTCAGAATAAGTACTTTTAGCAAGAACTCGAACATTCGTGGACTCGAGAGCATCGTTCGAGGAAAATTTATAGGAGGTCACACAACGATTTACGAGATCAAGGTTGACATAATGACCAACCAGCTCTCCACTAAGAAGAGGAAGAAAACATTCTGCGAACATCTGAATTGATTGGCGAATATACAACCATCTAGTACGAGATGAACTCATCATTCTCTTTCTCATAAGTCCCTAACAGTTTTGCTTTCCAACTGGTGTTCCGCGGTACGTTTCTGTATCGTTAGGGAACTCTTGGTGTCTCGCGTAATGCCAAAGACTATTTTTAATTTATATTATAGTATGCGGTTTATTTTCTGAAATATTTTTTCTGAATAACGTGTAGTTACAAAAATGACAGATGCTTTCATTATACTCATAATATTATCTCCCTTATTAGCCTAAATTATTTGCGACAATATGATTTAATGTGCCGCGAACTTTTTTCTTTTAATTTTCGATGGGTAAAGAAGTTTGGCAACTACTGTCGAACAATAAGCCTCAAATTTGCATGATTATCGCTCATTCAAAATCTGTCTTTTTCATCACAAAATTTCTCCATTTTCGCGTCATCAAGTAACTCTAAAGGCCGTCGTTTTGAGACGAAGAGGGGAAGTACAAAACAAATCTGGTTTCTCTCAGGGCAGGGCCGCGTCAATCAGCTGGGCGGCGTGTTCATCAACGGCCGACCGCTGCCCAACCACATCCGACTGAAAATCGTGGAACTCGCGGCAGCCGGCGTCCGCCCCTGCGTTATATCTCGCCAACTACGAGTATCTCACGGCTGCGTGTCCAAGATCCTCAATCGGTACCAAGAGACGGGATCCATCCGCCCCGGAGTCATCGGAGGGAGCAAACCGCGAGTGGCCACTCCTGGAATCGAACGACGGATCGAGGAGTACAAGAGGGAACACCCGGGCATATTCAGCTGGGAAATACGGGAGAGGCTAATCAAGGTAAGGATTCCCTCCTCTGGTCTAGAATAGCAATTGATAACTGTCTGCATATTCACTAAATTTTCCACAGACAGGTCAAGTATACGGTTCACAGTCACTTTTCAAACAGCATGCCACCGTATACATTTACATCGTATATATCTGGTATATATCTGGTATATAGCTGGTACACCACGCTAGAGTTAATATTTTTAAATTTATATTATCACAAGGCAAATCCTATTTCCAACGCAGCTGCTAACATGTTCCCAGTTTCATTGCCAATGTGCGTATTCGATTACCTTGCAGATATCCGCCGCTCTTTAATGGGCGGCTTTAATGCGTCTTCTAACGCTCCTCATTTTTGTGGAAAGATTATGAATTATATTAAATATGATAACGAGAACGAGCGTATTGCCATCATCAAAACACAGATTTTACTGTGCAAAAATAAATGAGATTTCCAAGTAACTGAAATACTAGGGATAGCCTTCTCTAAAAAGCCCTAAAAATTTACGGCAACTAGTATAGAAATATTTTAAAGTTAAGATGCCTCTTGGGTCGTAAATGCAAAAGAACAATTTCTGTAAAATAGTTGACGAAGTATAGCTGAATTGGATTAGGTTGATCGAGCACCTACTACATTATTTTACAACAATCAAAGGATCCAGGGTTCAGCTAAAGGGAATACCCAAGTATATTCAGCAGGGAAATACGCAAAATGCTGATAAAAGTAAACTTTTATGTACGTGAATATAAGTTCTCAAATAAAAAGACAGAAAATGTCGAAAGATGGGACAAAATCAAACTTCATACTAGCAGACTGAGAGCCGGAAGCAAGATAGTATCTAATGGTAGACAATTATTTTTCGGCAGTCAACACCTCATGTTGTTTTCAGCTCATAGACAAGAATGTTATAGATCATTAGATGCATGATAGACGTTTTGTCGTTCTAGAGCGCGCGGTTAAGATTCACAAATGACGAAATTATCGAAGTAAACCACAAACTAAAATTATGGAATATCGATTTGGTTAACTGGATCTAAGATTTCGTCTCTTTGAAGAATGACTAATTCTCCATTAAAATTAGCTGTTATAGACTTCTCTTATGCCGTCAAGAGTAGTATTTGATACTTACTTACTCCTGATCGATTTATAAATCCAAAAAATACACGTAAGGCGTACGAGAATTTTGAAACAATTCGCAGCTAAATATTAAATGGGGAGAAGTACAAATTTTTGTGAGATGAATGAGATAAAAAAGGAGGATGAGAATTGACAAACCGAGCTTCATCTAAAACTAACCGTTGGCAAATTCCAACCAGCGGGGGTTTTCCGTGGTCGCGCTTTGCAAGTATTGTTCTCAATACGTATTTCGGCAGCTACGTTGTCATATTCGGGAGAGAAGATAACTGACACTGACTGACTGACAGACAGACAGACAGACTAATTACGATATATCTCTTCTTGAGCAGTGAATCACCACTTACATACAACCGTATGAATATTAGCTCATAGTTAGTTACATATCTCTGTTTGGGTCAGCAGAAGAGAAGTATACATGAGAATAAAATGCACGTCTACAAACAATGTTGAGCCATTACATGATTTTTGATTTTCATCGAGAAGTATGTAAACATGGCTAGTCATAAAATTTAGGTCAGTAACTGCTGTATTTACCTGAGTAAGCGTCACCTTTCTTTCTACCTTTCCATATTCCCATATTCTCTAAGAGATATTATACTAACTGTAATTCTTCTTTACAGTAAACATTTCGATGGAATGGTGAAGTTTGTTTGCTCTGTATTTTGGTCGACTGGAAGCTCAGCACCATCATTTTCATACAGCTTTTATACTTTCTTTTTTGTCCGAACAGCTTCCTCATCAATATCGTTTATAGTTTCTTTGTTGTTAATCGAACTGTCTGTCGAAGCTGTTTATTTCCAGAAACTTACTGTTTGCCGTGTTTCCTGGAATATTCTACATATTGTTTAACCATACCTTACTATCTCTTCACTCTTCTCAAAACCTACCATTCTCTTATTTCCTCTTCCATGTACTGATCTGAATTCCCCCAAGTCCACTCTCTCCATTCCCGTGATCCACGCTTCACATCGGGATTCACACGTAGCACTTCATCATTCACCCTCCTTGATTACGGAAGCAAAAGAAAGTTTTCTTCCACATACAGGGTCCTACTGTCACGAATGTTCATATTTTAATGTCTAACTCACTCTACCCCTCTAACAACTGAATCTCTACTTCAGATGCCAGATAAACAGCACTTCCTAGTTCGGCCAGCTTCATTATTTTTTATCATTCAAAATTAAATCAAAGACTCATTCTTCTATTTCCTTTCCAAACGCTAATGAAGCTTTTATAATGTCCAGAAATCATTACTTACAGACATTATCTCGACAATATTTCTTAAACTATTTATCATAATAACCAAAACGCCAATTTTGTTTTCGTAGAAGAAGATATTTTTATTATCTGTCCAAAGAAAAACCTGATAAACCCATAGCGATACACTTGTTTATTACTTTTAACGGCAACATGTTACCTTACTGCTTTAGTGTTACAATCGTAGAATATGTAGTAACTAGGTAGTAGTGTTACCTATCTATATAATCATGAAAGAATATTTTCAGGGCAGTGATTGCTTAAATGATTGCCTAAATGATCCTTCAGATGTAAAATGCGATAACTAATTTTGTATAGGAAGTAGCATTGTTTCCGTTCTTGTAATTTTTGACCAACGTTTTTCGATATTTGACTCTGATCAAACAGAAATTTGATCGAAAATTTCGTCCTACAGATCAAATTTTACGAGCAATAATTATAACACACTGACACCTCTTCCAAAACGGTAATCCTGAAACTTTGGAACAAAGAAATGGTACTCGAAATGGCTCTGAAGAGTAAAGGATCGCTCTAAATGTATCCCTAAAAAATACGTAAAATAATCGAGGTGATGGCGAAAAGGCGAAAACAGAGTACAAGTCTCGGCTTTTGCATAAATATTTAAAAAAAATCGACTTTTAGTAAAAGGTAAACATTTAATATGACATATACTGCGTCATTATCTTAAAGCACAACCGTTATATTTCCATAAGGTATAGCTAAAATCAAGGGAAATTTATAATAATTTTTTCGCATTTATATCACAATCTCCCTGCGTACAAACTGCAATTTTTAATTAGTTATTCCTCTTCGACCATTCTTTCCACCAGATATTTTGAAAACTGAAAATCGGGAAATAAACCGGGTCATTAGCAGCGAGTTATGTACGCATTAAAGATTCAATTAAGCGAGCCGAAGATGGAGCGCCTATTCTCAGCTGTAATTTTCGTGTGATTAATGAGTTACAAATTCCCATGTTTTCCACGGTAAATCTCCCATAAGCCGCTGAATTGGATCTTTACTGCTCACCGAAACAACACCGATCACCGTTCAAAGAAGAGGGGAAAAGGGCCATCGCTCGAAAATCTGATTACCTCGAATGCATCATGAATAAACGAACCTATCGAGATGAAATCGCCGAAAGATTCCCCCATCAGCGGAGGCAGGGGTTTTACGGTAAGGGAACGCGTTTAATGGAGCCACACCCGCTATTTCAATCCACGCTTAAGGGAGTGGATGAAGTCTCTTTACCCCGATCATTATCCGCACGGGTGGGACGTACGACGCCGTCGACGTAAAACCCCTTCTTTCGGAAATTTTCCATTACCGCGATGAATGTGTTTTGCTAATGATCACGGAAATTCTAGGGGTATCAACCCCGCGTCCTTTGATTTCGCGGGAATAAAAAGGAACCATTTACGGGCACGAGGCAATCCGAGAAAGTCGTCGTCGGGCCCCGCTCACGATTCCCGGGATATAATAATAAGAGTAATCTCGCTGGCTTATGACGTCACGGAGGGGGTGAGTGGGTGCGGATTATCGCCCGGGGTGGTGGGCGGGATGGAGCACGAATCCGGTTTGTGCCCGGTAACGGAGAGACGGTTCGCCGCTTTCCACACCTGAATACGTGCGGTCGTTCGACGGCTGCATAGGCTGTCATCTTTCGGCTGCAAAATGGAGAGAGTCGTGGGATGGGATAGAGATTCCTTCCAGGGACGCATCGACACGGCGAGGATCCAAATTGCAGTCTTGGCTTGACCCCCCGGGCGATCGCCGTGCCTCAAATCACGCCTCTCGCCGCTCATCCCTACATATTCATAAGGGGAAGGAGCGCTCGAACAATAGACTTCTTCCCGCCCTCATACTCCTCCGCCTGCCCCTTTTATCTTCCGAAAACTATATTACTCCCAGCTTTTCGGGCCGCTTATTTACGGCGGAAAGGACATCCCTTTCCGAGAGCGACGTTTTATTTATGAAACGGAGCGCGCCGGCGTCTTTTCACGTCGATAAACCAATTGGGATATTTGATTTTCTCGTTAGGGAGCTACTACGGTCCGGACGCAGAAATAAAATTATTATCAACGCTCGCGAGGGGTGCGGAGAGGTTCGTGTCGATACTTCGAAATGCGTTCAGTAGCATCGCGTGATGGATTTTCTCCTCTTAGAATGCAAAAGGGAGGGAAAGGGACGTGTGCCTTACCTTATCTATCAGATTCCGTGTCTTCAGATATGAAATTCATTTAATTTTTATTTCGGTGAGGACAGAGAAAATTGTATCTGTCGTTGATGTGTGGCTCAGTCTTAACTGCAAGGATTAAGGAACTGTCGCTATTTTTCACACTTGTTATTTCGAGTCGAAAGAAGATTAGCAGCATCTAAGGAAACTTTCATGATGGGGAGAGAATTATGAGGGGTTCTGAGAAAGATATCAGAAAATGTATTAGTTTGTTAAAAGTGCTTCGACAGCTGAGGTCATTTCGTACGTGGGCCCCCATCGGGAGTCCAATCCGAGACTGCTTTCACCAAAGTTCAACGTGTTGCCCACTCGATTATCCGCGAGCCCATTGGGAAAATATCTCAAAACGGATGTGACAATAGAATTCCAAAAATGAAGAATATAGAAAGATTCTAAGCATTTGAGGGTTGTTTTAAAAAGGAAAAGACTGGGATAAGTAAGCTTGGGGTATAGAAAATCAACTGAGGCAGAACTGAAGAAAATGAGGTTTCCATTGAAGTAATATGACAGAGAAAATAAAATGGATGGCTCACTTTCTTAGAGAAGGTAATTAAACGTATGATGCAAATGACAGACAAATAGGAGGACCTATACAAAATAATTAGAACATTTAAAGGAGCTTCATTAAGAGAAGAAAGTGGAGTAGAGAATTACAGGAGCCACATACTTACCAAGAAGTAGAAAACATTACTATGCATACTACAGTGAGACTCAAGTCTCACATGTCTATTTAAGACATCCCATTTGCTCGGTTATGAATGAGAAATATATGTTAGTTCAATATGTCCTTAGAAAATCCAAGAGATAGCGATCAGAGTATCATAAATGGTTTGTTTTTAGTAAGTATCATTACTCACTAGAGAGCTGTTAAAGTCTCGGTCATAGCCATCACATGGATTCATTTTTATTATCGGTTGAAGAAAAAGCTTTTGTTTATTTAGAAAAATGGAAGAACTGAGTTTCAAGCGGTGATTTAACACTTATATTTAAAAGGCTTAACACCTAAAGAGATCAACGCTGAATTGGATGTAGTTCATGGCACATCTGCTCCTGTGTTTGCAACTGCTTACAATTGGGTAAATGAATTTAAACGTGGCCGTACATCCACAAAAGATGAACATCGTTCGGTACGTCCAGTGGAAGTGACAACCCCCCGAAATGATTGACAAAATCCGCCACATGATTTTGAGTGATCGATAACTCAAGGTGCGCGAAATAGTTGAGGCCACAGGCATATCGCAAAATACAGTGTTTTCTATTTTGCACGAAATATTGAGTGTGAAAAAAATATTGGCAAGATGGGTACCGCGTTTTCTTTCCGTGGAGAATAAGCGCGGGGATCCCGGATAGCCAAGTGGGCAACGCGTTCGACTTCTGTGAAAGCGGTCCCGGGTTTGATTTCCGGTGGGGGTCTACGTGCAAAATGACCTAAGCTGTCGAAGCACTATTAACAATAGTACTATTAATACTACTACGAGAATAAACGCAATTGTGTGGTCGACTCTGAGGCTACTTTGGCGCTTTTCCATCGCAATCCTGACGAATTTCTGCATCGATACATAACTGTGGACAAAACATGGATAAACTACTACACTCCGGAGACAAAAGAACAGTCAAATCGGTGGTTTTTTGAATACGAATGGGCTCCGAAAAAGGCGAAAACGGTGAAACCGGCCGGCAATGTGATGGCCGCGGTTTTTTGGGATGCACGCGGAATCATCTGAATGATTACTTGGAAAAAAGTCAACCGATAACTGAAGAGTATTATGCGTCGTTATTGCACCGGTTGAGCGAAGAAATCAAGAAAAAACGTCCCCATTTGAAAAAGAAAAAGCTCCTCTCCCATCAAGACAATTAACGGGTGCACACCTGCGCAGTTTCGATGGCCAAAATTATGGAATTAAAGTTCGAATTATTAAAAATCCATCGTATTCATCGGATTTGGCCCCCAGTGACTTCTTTTTATTTCTAAACTTGAAAAGGTGGCTCGGCGGAAAACAGTTCACATCGAACGAGGAGGTCATCGCCCAAACAGATTCCTATTTAGAGGAACCTTCGAAATCCTACTTTTTGGGCGGCTTAAAAAATTGGANGAGAAAGCACGTTCGTAGATGATGTAGCTGACATAATGCGCCCCCCATGTTACATAGGCCGTTCAGACACTGCGAGAAAGATCAGAGAAATAGATGCTAAAACGAATCGATACAAGAATTCATTTTTTCCGCGAACGATACGCGAAAGTAATAGATTAGCGAAGTAAATTCAGTAAATTCATGGTGCTTGCACCCCCTGCCACACGCCGAAAGGCGGCATGCAGGGTACTAATGTAGATGTAGAAGACGCTTCACAAAAAGATATAAAGTAATCTACATCTACATCTACATCTACATAAATACCCTGCAAGCCGCCTTTCGGCGTGTGGCAGGGGTTGTAAACACCAAGTGTAGAATTACCTCTTTAATTTATTGTTATCGCGTATCGTTCGCGGAATGAACGAGTCCCTAAAACGACTTTTCCTCGCATCTATTTGTCTTATTTTACGCTCACTGTCGAATCGGTCGAAGGAGCAGGGGGGTCGCATAATACCAATTAAGTCTTTCGAAAATGTATTTCCTCTGAATTTATCTAACAATCGCTTACTAGCTTCTAATCTTATTTCTTTAAAGGATTCCCAACCTGCGTCTGAGAGCATTGGCGTGATGCTTGCTTCTCTATCGTAGCATTTTTTAAATAATCGTATCGCCTTACACTGCACTTTCTCGAGTTCGCGAGCGTTCGTTTCATCCGCTGGGTCCCATATACTCGCCGCATATTCCAGATGGGGCCTAACCAACGTGAAATAGCATCGCTCTCTAACTTTTTCATCGCATCTACCTACATACGCTTTATAAAACCGAGATTTTTAGTTACTTTACCACATATTTTTCGAATATGTGTGCTCCAGTTTAAATTTTTGGTTAGGGTGATTCCAAGATATTCTACTGAGTCGACTACATTTAAATTCGTTCCACTAATTTTGTACGGGTGGTTCTGACGCAATTGTTTCCTTTCGAAGAAATCTACTACAGAGTATTTATCTACATTAAGATCTAGTTGCCATTTTTTGCACCACATTTGTATATGAGGTAAGTCATTTGAGAGTGAAGCACTATCTTCGTCACTTGATATTTCTCCATATATCACCGAATCATCCGCAAATATCCTCACATTCCTATCGATCTCATCGCTTAGGTCATTGATATAAATGAGGAAGAGTAAAGGTCCGATTACGCTGCCTTGGGGTACGCCTGAAGTGACTCTGACTTTATCCGAACTAACGCCATCAAGTACCACTTGCTGTTCTCTCTCGTCTAGAAAATCCTTGATCCATTCAATTACTTTCCTGTGGATACCTAATAATTTTAATTTGTAAATTAATTTGTAGTGGGGAACCCTGTCGATAGCTTTCTTGAAGTGAAGGAAAATAGCATCCACTTGCTTTTTACTTTCGGCAGACTTTAAGATAGCATGGACGAATAGAGTTTGAGTTTCGCATGATCGGATCTTTCTAAATCCGTGTTGGTTCTTACTGAGGAAACGATTGCTATCTAAGAACTTCATAAGTGTGCTAACAACGACGTGCTCCATTACTTTTCCGGCAAACGAAGTTAATGAGATAGGCCTATAATTTCCTAGGTTCTCCCTCAATCCACTTTTATAAACTGGCGTAACATTCGCTGATCTCAAATCTATTGGGACTCTACCTTCGTACATAGACTTGGTAAATGTAATTTTGTGATAAGGGGCGACGCTTTCTGATGTTTCTTTCAATGCGCTAGCCGTAATACCCTCTGGACCTGGCGAGCGTTATGATTTTATGATAATTTTGATATTTAATTTTTTCTGCGAACGGTACGCCAAGGCAACCGATTAGGGAGGAAGAGTCATGGTGTATGATCCCACTTTCCTAAACATGCATCTCCTGCAACACTCCAAAAGAAGACTTTCAGGTTACATAAATAGATGTAGATGCAAAAATAATATGAAGTTATGAATAAACGAAAGAATGCGAGAGGATGGACTCCCGCAATTATGCCATACAAACACAGCTGGAGATTCGAAGGGTACACATGTTAAAATAGGTCAGTTTATATTTTCATCAGATTTTGGGTCGAAGTATTCTTGCCCTGGATTGTAAGAAATACAGTGTTTAATTAGTTTAATCCATTGTTTTAATTCTCGCGTGGAGAGATCCTGTCTACGCCCCTGCTTCTTAACCTTTTTTAAATTTTATGGAAATTAATTTAATAAATCGGGGTGGAAACTGCAAAAGGTTCTAACATAAGGTCTTCATATGTGCTATCGTGAATTAATTAGTATACCAATTATTCAGCTAAATGACAAATGTTTTAAATGCATTGTCCTTAGGACTGCTGCGTTTTCTGTATTCGTAGGGAATACCACCAAGTACTAAATTATTGGTGAGTACAAAGGCCGAGACGATCCTATTTAATGAGACATTCCTGTAAAACGATGAAATGTAACATGATAAATATCATGATAATTCTACATGATAACTGTTGCAATAATTCACAATTGATTTCACAGGATGGTGTTTGTGACCGGAATAACGTCCCAAGCGTTTCCTCTATCAGCCGCCTCCTTCGAGGGGGCGGTGGAGGCTCAGACGGCAAAAACAAGGACCACAGTATTGACAAGATTTTAGGAGGTATGTAAATATATTTGTCATTCATTTGTCTTATCCTATAGGCAGTGGAGTCTTTCGTTTTGAAATTAAAGGAAATTCCATAGAATAGTTCCCTATTCCAATCGCAACAAAGACCTCAACATCATCTCACTAAAAGTACCTACTTCAGATTGAATGTGCTGGTATTAATGCAGAGAAAAATGAGCATTTAAATGCCGCCGCATTCGACTAGGTTTTGTAAAGCTCTCTAATATACCCGAGGTAATAAGTTATACTATTATTCACCTTCAAGCACCTCACATATTTGCTCGCAAGAGATATTTTGTCAGGTATTCAGATAATTTACTCTCACAATTAAAAAATGCTTCAATTGAAATATGCGGCCAATTTTGCTAACATTTGCATAAATATTTCTTGGTCCTACATAGTAAATTTCATAAAACTATTTACTATAGACTTCGTAGCTGACTTCAATTCACGTGTTTATTTTGGTAGCAGCGCAAGTGCGCTTCATAAACGATGCCGTTTAGAAATATTTAGAAACTCACTCAATATTAAGCGATATTTATGCCAGTGAGAATTAAAATGCGGTGTTTCAAAGGGACAGTTTCTTCATTGCTAGCGTTGACTTGATGACCATTTCATTATCAGATAAAACCCATGAATGGTATCACTCAATTCTGAATAAGGGACTGGATACGTATTATTTTCGAACTGTTTCAAAATCGGAGGCTTTTACGGAACCTTTCACATTTTTTATGGACCAAATGCTTGTTAAAGAAATATATGGGCCTTTTACTCATACGTCGTAATCAATAATTATCCTCGTTTATGCCGTCTCCTTTCGCGTTGTTTCCGAAGGAGACCGACTCTTGAGCAAAGACCGCGCGTATTATATACTGAGAAATTTCTCCATCAGCAGAAAGGTTTGCAAAAGCATGAGGAAGATAAAAAAGGAGAAAGCTTTTCGAAACCATTTAAAATCGCTTGCTTGAGACGAAAGAAAAGGGTTTCCACGGCCGCGCAAATCTCCACACCGAATTTCCTCCATTTTGACACGATATAAAACAAATGAGAAGCGTGGCTCCGAATCACCGAATATAATTCACACTTCTTATCGTCGATATTCTTTCTCCGTAGTAAACATTTCCCAAAGATGGAAATTGGGAAGCGCACTTGGAGAGTCACCATCAAGGGGAGGCATTCGTTTCAATGTCCCCAAGGCGCTCAACACACGTTTATAAAAGGAAATGTGACGGATCGTAAAATAAGTCGTTTCCCACGGCGTCATTAATGTCCGATGCCCGTTACAACCAGAACGTGCTTCAAAGGAAGACTGGACTCTGGAATGAAAGCACCTGTGACTTGGACTCAACTGTGGGGGAAAAAGGTGCTAAACGTCGCTTAACGACTCTTCGCGGCGATTCTAAAAGCGTGAGACTTATTTTTCGCGCATTCCTCCTCTATGTTTTCTTGCAGGTGGTGCCGAGAGCGTGGATAATACTCTTGAGAAGAAATGCATTTGCTTCTTTTTGGAGAGAAATGCAGGGAGTAAAAATCGTCCGGAGGATTTTTAAGGACCGATGAAAGAAGTCTGTAAAATATCTTCAGCGAAACACCGTCATTGGCCATTTCATGCGAGCGGCGTTATTAAGTCGAGCAATAGTTATTTATTTGTGTTCTTGCGTGGCTTTGTGAAGTAATCTGCGACTTCGATTATCTTTTTATGATGCATTTATTTCGTAATAAAAACTGTACGTAATCGACGTATTTGTGTAGTGATAACGTTTTGGATGTAATTTACTTGTTACTGGTTATCTATCTATATCAATTAAAAGGTATCAATTGACAATTGAAATTACAAAAATCATGAAATGCGCGATAACAGGTAGATACCGAGTTTTGTTCTTTAGGTAGTAATTTTCTCTAGGCATTTCTTTTTTCGTGTATTTTTATTGGTAGCACTGCCTGATGACTAGCCGGGGAATCAAAAACAATGGACAGGAAAGAGAAACGCCATTGGGGTCTCTCAATCTGAGATTTCGATTCATATCCCTTTATTAAAAATCCTTTTTTTATTAACATCTCACCCCAATTTATTCATTATTCATGTAGTTGAATTGGCTGAGGTTGGTAAAAACCTAATCCAATTTCCCTAACCTAAGATTGGCAAAAACCTAATCCAATTTCCCTAACCTAAGATTGGCAAAAACCTAATCCAATTTCCCTAACCTAAGATTGGCCTGATGTGCAAAAAATTGCAAATCTCTATTTAGAATGGGACGTATTGATTTTGTAACTCTTCATAACTCCTGCAGAAAACCGCTAGTTGCGGTGTTTACTCGACTGTCTCTCCCGATCGATGTGCAGTTCATTTTGACGACATCTAAGATACCATTCGGAAGTAATACATTAAAGAGGTCAGGTGAACTTCGCTCATCTACGGAAGCCATTAGAATGGTCGAATAATAAATGAGAGCCCAATATCACCGCATAGGTGATATCGGATCGATTTTTAATCCAGTAGAGATTTAGTTACTGCTAATTATTTATCATTAGCGTAAAGTATTTAAATCTCCTTCTTTGGCACCAACCGATGAATTCCCAATAATGCTGAAAAATGTACGATTGATTACTACAAACACACCTTTCTCAGATTGCAATCCGACGAAGTCGTCACTTTGTTTTACCCTAACAAAGGGTAAAAAGGGAAAAGAGTAAAAAAAGAGAGAAAAGCCTTAAAAACATACCCAAGAAATCTTCAGGGAGACCGATTTTATCAGACAAAATGATTATCTTTTGGTCTTGCTTGGGATTTTTGGTTTATGGAGGTACGTCAAGGCATGCAGTCTTGGAGAAAAAGAGCTGGGATTTAAACTTTTCGCCATTTTAAATTTTCTTTGAACATCTCCTTACATTTTATCAGAGCTAAACATCTCTTTTTGTCTTTCCCTATTTCGAAGTCTTAGTTCATTGAAATTGATCGCCTCTTAGCCTTAAAAATGAAAATTGTATGTAAAATATATTTCTCTTTCGGTTAACCGCTTTTCCTGGCGTTTAACATTTTGGTGCCTCAAAAAAAGCAGAAAAACAATACAGGCGAGCAAAACTAGCAAATTCTTTACGAACGAAAATAGGAGAAACTTATCGAAGGAACAATGAAACTCATAAAAAGTAGAAAATAATTTAACAAGGCTTGATTTTCAGTTCAGCAGTCTTTGGAGAAACAAAGGGGCGAATTAGAATCCTTTACAAATCAATGTTTGCCGATAATGAACCCGTATGTTTTACTGCAAAGAGAAGCTTTTAGGTTAGGTATTGTGAGAGGACCTCAAAGCTTCGTATCTCATATTAAGAAGAGGTGGCAAGATGAAAGAGAAATTTCCGGATTAGAACATCGCTGTGAAAACGAAAATTTAGCAGAGGAAGATACGCGGGAATTCAATAAAAATACGATTATAAAAATACTCATTCGTGTACAAAATCATCAGCCTGGAAACTTGTTAGATACTTCTTCCATCCATCATTATTTACGAAATATTTGCGTATTTATTATACTATCACTCTATTTATTACACTATTTATTATACTATTTATTATACTATCCATCACTTATACCTTGGTAACTTTGGCATTATGACAGCAAAACCATCCAGACGAACGAGACTGAGACCAAAGTAAATGAAAGACACATTTTTCTATCGAGTATAATAAGAACAATGAAGATAACTTCCATACATTCATACAAATAAGTTGTTCAGTTTCAAGAAGGATATGTTTTAGACTCTTCCAAATTTATCTTCTGGATAATAGTAAACGAAAGATATATACAATTTATTCCGTACCAAAGATTAAACGGAAATATTATATTTATCAAGAAATGTTTGTAGGATTTCAAAGAAATTTCAACAGATCATACATTTGAATAGCGGTCGGCAATAAGTTTAAATGTAGGAGCGTTATCATATTTTCCCCTAATAATACTCGGGCCTATAAACGCCTTTTTGATGACGTAATTTAATGGCTACAAAGGCAGGAGATAGAACTCCTAAGGCAGTGAACTATTATCGAACGTCTTGGATGGGAGGTCCCTTTATATTTACCGACCAAAGCAAAGGGCCAACAAATGGGATGGAACTTGGATTTTGCGGAAGATTGTTTCCTTTTCAGAAGGCCAACGCAAAGAGTGTGCTCCATTCTCAAGAAACCCCTTACCGAATCTATTTTGATCCAGCTGAAGTCAAAGTAATATATTTATGCGAATGAGATGTATGATTGAAATTGATATGGGCAGGCTGCAGTTCGAGGAACGCCATGCCAACTGAGTAAAATAAATATATAAATATGCTGTACCCTTGATATAATGCACCTGATGATGGCCGTCAATGGCGGAATCCGGTCGTGTAATAAAATATTTTGTGGAACTTACGAAGTTTTGGTTTTACTCAGTTGAGATGTATGATACTTCTAAGACTAAGTTCTAGACTAGATTTGAGTTGCAAAACTAGTGCAATTTCCTGACACTACCAGGAATTCGTCCCAAAAACCTCAATGAAGCACATTTGGATAATTATCACGAGCATCGTTTGCGCGAGTACGCATAGAGCCGCTTTATATTCACTATTGGTATAATTCTCTCATTATCCTGTATTGTCCCATGAGAAAAAATTATAATTGAAGCGGCTAGTTCTAGCTTCTATTCCTTATTTTTTTCTGCCAGAATCTGATCGTTTATGTACCTGGGTGGACGTTAAATATCTACTGTCTTTCGAGATCATCATCATCATGGGTTATCTTCCCAGGTCCTTTGTGGTCTCATCTCCGCTTCCTTATGCTCTTCTCTTCATCGCCTCGTACCACTGTCCTTCCAATGTATCATCAGTCTTCCTTCTGCACCCGATATGACCAAGTAATTTTTATCACCTCCTCCACACCCACATCCGAATGCTTCCTATCTTACTGGTCTCTTTTCAACATAGACCGAGTTTCTCAGCTATATAGCAATACTTTCCACACAAGACACTCGACTTGTTTATTTTTTCTTACGCTAATACCCATTTTGCTACGGAGGACTTCCTGTTTTCGAATGAGTGCAAACATAGCTTTCTTATTTTATTTTCGTGCTCACTTCTCACGTCACTTCATTTCCCAGATATTTCCAAGTCGCCACCTGTTCCAGCATTTTTTTATCGATCGCGACATATATTTCACTTCCCCCAATCTTCATAACTTTTGCATTGGTTCGTTTTATCACGAGGCTGCATTCTTCCTTCGTATCTTTAAGATGCCATAGAGCTTGGTTCAGCTGCCATTCGTCCTCTTCAAATAGGAACATGCCAACAGCAAATCTGATGCATACTATCCTCGTTCCTCCAAGCGATACTTCCACGTCATCTCTTCATTTTGGCCATGTCCTCCACATATATTTTGAATTGGGCACTCTTGCCTTACTCTTCTTCTCATCTCGAACTATCCTGTTCTCCTGTCACCAAGTCTAACGCACACCTCCAGTTTCAAGAACAAGTTTGCGATCAGTCTTCTCTCTCTTCAATGGACTCATTTCTCCTCTAGGATTTTCATAAGTTTTTCCACGCAGTCCAAAGCCTTCATCAAATCCCGATACAAACAAATAGGCCTTTCCCTTTCTCCAGAAATCTCACTCCAATGCTACGCACGACCCCAATTGCAACACTTGAGCCCTTGCTGCTTCTAAGATTGCACTATTCCTCCCTTCACCATTCTCCCCCCATATATTATTCAGTTTAACTCTCGTAACGACACCTTTGCTGTTGCGTGCTGGTGAACGTTTTGTGGCAAGAGTGACATGTTATAAGGCTGTTTGTCGTGCCAGTGGTGCCGAACCATAGAATATGATGTTAATATTATCTATTTTATTATGTCAAGCAGTGAAGCATATGATCACTAGTCATCATCAATAGTGAGCAGAAACCATATTTATATATTGTAAGGCTTCACTTTTAAGTGAAAAATACGTAACAAGAATAGTGCCGTCAGAGTTCCACGAGCCAAAAAGTTCTCTAGCGTGCTGTTTTGGGCAGTCGTGCCTATGGCCTAGGTCTATGGCAATAGGTTCGCTACCACTGATCTAGAAGGATTTTACCATTGAAATCGCAATATCTATCACGCATAGATACCTACAAATCAAACCTAATATGACTTACCTTACTATGGCAGAAAGGACCATTTGTATAAATTTGAATTCCCTATGATGATTATTTTTGATTGAATTATACGGAAGGGAAATTTCGACTACAAATGCATTCGGAAAGAGGCGAGGATAATTTTACTTACTAAGGCGTGTGCCTAGCATGGTAAGAAACGGGCATAAAAATGTCTGACAGAACAGGGACTCGAACCCGGATCTTATATTTCTGGGCGGCTGCTTTAGAATATTAGCATTGGTTGACGGCTGTGGTAATTCCGCTTGCATTGGCCCCCACCGGGAATTGAGACCGGGGCCCAAAGGCTAATGCCCAACCCACTTTGATATCCAGCGGCTGCACTAACCAATAAGTATCTTAGTATTTAATGACATAAATGCAAATTCTACAATAACTGAAATAATTATTAAATTATTAATTTATTCAAGTCTTTAAGTACTTATATATCATGAAGTTCCGCCAAGTATCGCTTGATGATATTCATTTCAATAAGTATTTCTCATGGAAGTACTTAAACTCGAATAATTAAATACATAGATTTATGCTTAAATAAAAATACAGAATGATGATTATTGTAACATAATAACATAAGGGTTCCCAGGTAGTCAAGTAGGGAACGCGTTCGACTTCGGTGAAAGTGGTCCCGGGTTCGATTCCTGGTGGGATCCTACGTGCGAAAAGACCTTAGCTGTCGAAGCACTTTTAACGATAATACTCTTACTAACTAACTACTAGATAATGACAGAAGAAATATCACTAATTTCTCATTTTTGACGAACGGTGGCACACAACTTGGCAAGTGAATGCGGAAATCGATCGTCGCGTGGGAATAAGGCTCCTTTGGTATGGTTTGCAGCGAAAGGCGGGTACAAAAGGACGCGGCATTATCGGACGTCTAGCTATGAGCGAAGCTAAAACTTTTTTAAGAGTGAAGGGTCACTCGCGAAGGCCTTCTTCTCCCTTCCCGTGAGCCCCTGCGACGGATTAACTTCCGACGGGAGAGGCGAGCGAGTGGCCGCACTTGGGAGGAAGAAATCGTCTTGAGATAAGCTTCTTCTTGACGGCTTTACCTGCCTCAATTTACCCGCCGTCCAGTTTGATCGCGCCGCTTCACCGACAAACGCGGGCCGCCGCTAGACACTAATCTGCTAAAGTATGGAGGCGAGAGGCGACAGTGATGAGGACGACCGGGTGTAGGGGCCCTAAAGAGGAGTCACTTTATCGATTCGATGATTTATCCAACGATCGAAACTTCGACCCCTTTGTAAATTTCCGCTTCGTGTCCCTGGTGATGAGGAGCAATGGTGAGAAATTCCTATTCTAACCCAAAATATTGCGCGTAAAACGTTCGAGTAGCACCCTTTGAGAACTCTTAGCGTAAGTGAAAATTATGTTTCATACGCCTTTCGAAGAAGCCTTCGCCTTACGGAACTTCGTTACTTACCATGCAGGGATTACTCCTTGTTTGCGGGGCTTTGGGTGTGGGTGAGGCAACGAGGCAAACCACTCTGACGCCTCCTCATGGTGTCGCTAAAACAGAAATATAAGCAAACATTTTAATACGTTTGATGTTTCACTTGTCAAAGTTGAGAATTTAATTGAAAAGCTCCTTATCCTTTTCAGAATAACTTTGACCTATGAAACAAAAGTACTCGCAAGTTGTCGCAACATTCCATTTCTTTAGAAAGATTCAATGAATGTCGTTCCACAGGTTAACCCGCGTGGGTCTATTCAATCGATGTCGATTTAACTACTCTCTTCGCTTTAGGTTCGAATATGGTCTGAAATAAGAGCCCATCATTTTGTTACATACATTTAGCAAACATTACATTGTGATCAATGAAATGGAGCATTATGAAGGATAAACAACTGGCTTATGACAGTGCATCATATTTCAGCCGATGAATCTCCTCTAATGGGTCCGGCGTAGTAATAATAACAAAACGTCTTTATTTACGGGGATGGAGACTTATTAGTCTCTTCTTACATCTAACCCATATTGATTACAAAATTAAAACCCTTCTCGGCATCGGCATAAAGTTTAACATTTTCACAGCAAATTGAAGACGGGCATTTTTAGCAACATTTTGTTTACTTTGACAGCATCTGTTAATACGCAATGATCAACACAATTTATGCATAGTTCCTGGTTCTGGTATCAAGAAAACCTTTTTCGTATTTTTGTCTTTTCGGCTTTTTCGATTCTAACACAATATGTGACGATGATTTCTAGGTATTCGAGGTTCTCGGAAATTCCGCAATAGAGAAGACATACGCAACGAATTCCTGCAAACCACAATCGTCAATGCAGAACACAATCGATGGTGTTAAATTGCCTAAAATATGATGCAAACTAATGAAAATATGAGGATGCAGCAGAGAAACGGAATAAAATTTTTGCAAATAATGCAGCCGAGAATTCATTCATGCAATTTTGAGAGTAAAACAGCATTTCGAAAGAAATAAACTTAAGCAATATCTGGGTAAGTTTTAGTCCTATACTAATTCGGAAGTAATACTTACTACATCCTTCGCATTTACATACATTTATACACATACATATATTTAGACATTTTATATAAATAGATAAAATTAAAAGCAAGCGTTTTTAGTCAAGATTTACATTTAAAATACCCTTCCTGTGACAGATTTTCGTCCACGATGCACGATTTCTTATGAAGAACTATTAATAACATACAATCATTAGATACAGATCTTTGTAGAGTAACACTTAGGATATATGCCGTGTAAGAGTGAAGATCATTGAACGTATGAATTAAATCTAAAAGTGATAATCGAGGTTAAGAGGTTGTAGAAAGAAGCACCAGCAAAGAGAAATCCTGTATCAAGCTATAGGCAATGATAACCAAGTTTTGCAAAAAATTTCAACGCCATACATTTAATAAGTTACAAAATATCGACTTTAAAATCGTTTCGTCGTAATTTACATTAAGACACCAATTGAGGCTTAATTTCGTAGTATTAACTAAAACAGAGGCGGGTGATTCTATGACAAAGGGAATTCCACCGTATGCCGATCACCACTGTTAAAGGCTTGTAAGATATCTAATTCTTGTGTCAAGGAACGTGGAAACCCTTACGGCCTTTGAAATTCTATATTTGAAGAGAATTTACGATTTTAAATGCGGAGAATAAGTTTCTAAAATTGTAATAGTTAGGAACACTCATTAACAAAGAAAGAGTAACAATTTTCTACTTCGAATTTTGATCCTCAAACAAGGCAAATTTCCATTTCATGTTGAATTACGATAGTTTTCCGACAACCACTATATCTCGGGTGCATCTGGTGTAAACAAAAGAAAAGATCACTAGATAGATCTCGATGTTGCAAATATCATTTTGAGAAATGAACAAATTACGAAGCAGAAGAATTTGTAAGGAAAAAGAAATGAGATTATCAACTCTGTAATTAATAAAACATCCCCGTGAATAAAATGGAATTTTCCTTTTACCTCACAAAAATAGTGGCTTAGACAGAGTAAATTGATTCACACACATAGGGCTTTGGAGTCAACTTATGACTATTTTAATATTCTCATATTTTTAAAGTGCTCTGGGCATTCATGATAAAATAATAAATGCGTTTTATACTTCAAACCAGGGCAAATTTTTGTTTCCTAGCTGACTTATTTTTTATTGCATACAGGAAATTCAAATGATAAACGGTAAGTATGTAGTACCAGTTCAAGTGTAACTGCAAACATAAAATTACCAATGAATAATTACGGTAATATTATGTGTATAAATAAAAATGTCCGTCCGTCTGCCCCTCCCCCTCTCTATCACAGATACGGCTTAATTTAGAGATATGAAACAAACTGCATTATGTTCCTACGAGATTAGTAGGCCGAAAAAACTATTCTCACCTCTCAGAAGGCTCGGGTTCGAACCCAGGAGCCCATAAAAACTGCACGTTCAGTTCGTTTTCATGACTTGCAGAGTTTTTTTCTAATGGAAAATTAAATTAGAGATAATGGTCCAAGGAAATCGAAACAAATGTCAAAAGGAAGGAAAATGACTATATATTCTTATTTTAGTCGTGAAATATTGATATATATTTGAAATTTTGAGAACTTTAATAAAGTATACGGAAAATTTGTAAAATTTTTCAGTAATAATCAGCCCATCTTCTTGGCGGCCGAGGCGATTGCTGAATTCGAGCTCATGCATTATCACATATAATCGTAAATACACAATAGAATTAATGGTAGGAAGTAACGACGTACTCTATGTCGTTATGTTAGAAGATTCCAGCATATTCCAAGTATGATGCACAAACAGCAGAGACTATCATATGGCCATGTGTGACTGTTTCTTAATCAACCCAACTTACCAAAGAAGATTCATAAGTTGAATTGTCGCGATCAATAGGACGAAGAAATATTATGGTAAGAAAAAGGGAAGATTATTGGGAGACGAACGAAATTTTAACGTAAAAGAGAAATGCATTAAAGCTGTAAGGTTACGTAAATCCCACGAGCTGCATAATGTTCGACGAAATCGAATTTTTCGGAATTCCGCTAATGTCCTTAGCTTAAACTCTGTCGCTATTAGTATCAATGAAAATATTAGGGTATGACTAGGTTGTGTATCCAGTTGTCATAATTCTATCCTGCTTGACGGGGGAGTTTTTCAAACCCGATTATCGACCCGAGCTAGAAATTTTCTTAAAATAAGTGAAGTTCCATCATGCTTGACGGAGGCATTAACTATTTTCATGAATTAAATTCCTATTGTGTTTCAAGTTAATTAGAAAATCAAAGCTCCTGATTCGTATATAAAGGGTATTCCTTAGAGTATACCATTTTTAATTGGTCATTAGAATTGATTGATTATTACAGTTCAGCTATAAGTACATAAATCATTTACCACGTCAATTAAGACATAAGTGCTCAGTGGTGGATTGGGAAATTTATGAAACAATCTAGAGCTCCAGCTTTGGTTGGTCCAAAATACTACAGCTCCGGGAAGCTTCCGCTTTGACTTCAAAGCCTTGCACACAACAATGCCATATGAACTACGTTGGGAATTTCAAAAACTTTCATGAAAAGCCTAAGAATGTTATAAAGGTTCGAACTCACTAATGATGCGGAGTTTATAACTACTATCGTAAACAATATAAGTGGGTAATCTATAAAAAAATATTCCCGCTAGATTCGCGGAAGCAAGGGTATTATTCCTTGTTGAAAAAAGATAAAGTCATAGCTTAGAGAATCATTCAGAGCTCAATGGTGAAATATTTGCAGGTCGTCAACTATACGTGAATCACATCCCTTATCCACAATAATCTGGGAGGAAACCGCAAATATAAGGGAATAACTGCAAAAGACCTAGAACAGATCCATGAGGAAGCGAGTGATCGATCACGTGCTGCACTGAAAGCGATACTTGAAGAATGACTTTATGTTGACGTTCGCGAAGTTAAATAGAACGCAATCACTGATTTTCTGGATAAGGCCCATTTCGTTACTTGGTCACTGCTACATTTGCATCGACAAATTCAAAGATCTTCATTAGATAAGTTCAGTAAATTTATTGTTTTAATTTCGGTAATATTTTATCAGGTACCTGATGATGGCTAGTTAGTAGCGGAAACGGAAGGAATCGCAGAGTGTGAAACTCTTAAGTCACGGTAATTTAATAACGAACCATTTCCAAACTGAGTGAGGTACACAGGTTCAAATCCTTCACCGTTCTCCACCGTTTACTGTTCGTTCTCTAAACACTGCTATGTCTTATCGAACATATGAGGCTTCGAAAAAACAGATTTTTATACTGTTTACTGAATGTTTCCCTTCTGAAATCCCTATCAAAATCTATCAAACCGCCTCTATAAAATAAAATATCGGCGCTCAATCTTCGGAATACGTGACAGAAGACTTATTCAGATTATATTACGCTTTATAAGTAACAGCGCTTGGATGTGACAAGGTGACACGTTTTTTGGGAAAATATTGATGGTATACTATTTTTCTTTCAAATCCAATGCTTTGTCAGTCATTGAGATATTTGTGTTCAATTTTTGTAGACGCGATGTAACTTGAAACAAAATTCAAAGTCGACAGGAGGAAACTACGAGGAAAAATCATACTCGTAGCATAAAGTGAGATCGGGATAGCCCTTCAAGGAACAACTAGGTCCTGTGCGTGACCATAGCTGATGACAGGCCATGGTAACGCTAAATCTAGTACACCTTAAACAATTTATAACCGTTAAACTTTTACCAGGGGCAGATCTAGAAACTCTCCTAGAAACTAGAAAAGAGGGGGAGGGTGATTTAGTTTAATACAATTTATTGTCTCTAATTAGCAATTTAAATGAGAAAATTTCGTGATAAATGTAGTAGATGTACATATAGTAATAGTGGAAAACTTCTCAATCTGAATTTCAGTCAAGCTCTTTTTCAAATCCTAGGAAAACTGCTACTTATGCAAAGTCACCAAAATCGGAAGTAGCGATTTTAAAATGTTTAAAGCGCGATTTTTAAAAGCAATAAAAATAAAGGTATATGATGGGTGGGGAACCAACGGCTTGCAGGCAAAATGCGGCATTTCCACCACTTCTTGAAACAAAAATATCTATTGAAAGTTTTTTTGTTTTTGTATCGTTTTTGAAGGACTACATTTACAAGATAGAAACATAAAAATAATTCTTAGGGGCTACAGCATCGATAATACTTCTCCCGTTTTGGAGTTATACTAAAGAACTTTCATATTCTCTCCTTCTGTAGAAAACATATGGAAACATGATGTTCTCACTGTCACTAAACTCTTGACGACAGCGGGCGCCACGTACTTTGCTCTCGATTCGCAATTGCAGAATTTCTTCCTTATATTCTAATTATTGCAGAGATCGTCCTAAAAAGTTGTCCGAGGTCAGAAGGCGGAGTTGGAAAAATGGTTAGCCAGGAGATAAATCCCCGCTCGGCGATGGACAAGTCCCTTTTAAGATTTTGGAGATGGAATTCAAAAGAGGGAGGGCTGAGGCAGGTAATCGACGGGATTCTTGGCCGTGGGCGGGATATGGTAAAGGGGAAGGCGGTTTCCGTCCTCCCGATGCCTGTGATATAAGTGGGCACAGTGACGTTGACGCTAACCTCCAAGATTACGTCTTCAGTGAGTGTTACTTCCCATTGCCGTAAAACACTCAGCAATTGAAGTAAACATTTTCGGCTGAGTATCCTATTTTTAGGATACAATCGAGATTGGCGTGAGAGAACAATAATATGCTACAATCGGTCACATTCTACGCATTTCGGGCATGTACTCTGTCGATAAATTATTCATTCCAAAGGCTGGGTCGCGCCTCAAATTCTCCATCAATAGCTACCAAGTGAGTAGATGGAATTAGGCTTACTATGCAAGATAAGGAGTGAGTTAGTCCTTGCCTAACTCGTTTGGCCATAATTAAATAAGAGGAGAAACCCATGTAATTGCAGCGTAAAGACGTTTGCTTCACACTTTCCAAAGCATTAAATGAAGAGGAACCCAATGAGAACCATTGTATAAAATCGCTCATTACTCAATAGCTTTCATATTATAACAACTGCGAACAAAACAGATTAATTTTCTCTATCCTGAACCTTTATAAAAATGTAAAGTCTATTAATATATACTAACAGAAACACAAAATGCAGTCTATTTTAGGCAATTTTCATAAAAAAATCATTTCTTATATCAGTATCAATGAAAGGTACGCAAAGATTATTTCAGTTGTCATATAAACAGATCTACACATACGCAGACATACAAATAGAAACATTCAACCACTAAGTATACAATTGCACAACAGTGATCATCATTTACAGTTAAGAATGAGTCGATCGATGGGGTGAAGTTGCAAAAATTATTTTTAACATACTTCATGTTAATTACATATTTTTGTCGCAGAAATGTATGTCTTTCCCATAAATTACGTAATTTTTTAATAAATCTTAAATTCTCACTTGGCGAGAATCTCAATAGCTAAATCACAAGCAAAATCAATATCGCAGTTATACCAATCTGAGACTTATTATTTCCGAACTCCCGAAGAAAAGAGTGGTCGTCTCACAATCGTGGGCAACATCTACGATTTCTGTTGAACTGTATAATCAGGATATTTAGGTGTTTCATACTTATTCATCAAATCCATTTTAGTAGCGAAATTAAGTTGTTCAGCTTAACAATCTGAATTAAAGAATTCTTTTATTAAAATTTACTTTGATCTTCCAATGGTATTCCAATCAACCTAATAAATTTGAAAACGTTAAAATATAGATAAGCGATGATAAATGCATGGATTACATGCGTGAATAGAGATTAAGAAATGAAAGGGAAAAAGTCTGCCGTCTGAGAACACCGAGTCCTTTCATAGCCTAAGACATTGAAGAAGAGATCGTTCTGTTGTGGTGGATTGAAAGGACAGAGCACCCGACCGGAAAGTGGGGAACTAGGTTCGACTCCCAGCTAAGACAGACTTTTTGTTTTTCGTTTCTTCATCTAACATTATAATATACTTATATATACTATCCTTAGCCGCCATACGCCAAAAATTTGATAAATTGGATTCTCGAACATTTTGTTTTTATCAAAATAATTTATCATTACAAAAAGAATCAATTCCTTCCTGAATATCCAAAGACGGGATATTAACATTTGCTTCTTCTTAGATTCATGTAAATACAGTTTTACTGAATATTTTGCATATAGATTATCTGAGACTTATTTAAATCGTGTGTGTTTTTTCCCCCAAAGTTAACCAGCATCATATCAGTTTTAAGAAAGACAAAAACTCTAACGAATAAACGCAAATTTAAAGGTGACAGAGCAGTAAACCGTGAGGAAAATGTCGCAGTCGCATTAACGATCCTTCGGCAATAGGACGAAATTAACACCAAGTCGCAAGATTTTCCAAAAAGACCTGTTTCAAAACTTAATGAACGTCTACGAATAAACGCCAAAGCGGAGAGAAACACTAACTAATTGAGGATAATGTAGATCACACTACTTATTACTCGGCGTCAGAATCAAAATTTCTTTGGAGATTTAAAGGGACCGACTCATTAATTGCGTATTACTGCGACAATTCCAGCCGAAGGAACATTTTCTGTCAAGATAAAGGAGCAGCAAATTTTAGAGAAACAGAATAGGGAAATAAGTTTCGGAAACAGGTGCGAAAGAAGATAAGGAAAAGTGGGAAAATGGGATCCGAAGGAAAATGTGGAGAAAGGGTGAAAGAGGAGGTGGGATATAGAGGGATATAGGGAGGGATAAATAACGTACGGAAAGAAGTGAGGGGAAGGTGAAGCAGGGATCAAAGGCTCAACGCGATGCGACATTGTGATAAAGTAAATGTCTTGTCACTGATAAAATCACCTCCGAGGTTTAGGAATGAAAATTAGAAAACCAAGTTAGGCTGGCTTAGAAAAAAGAATATCTCAATTTCCTTTATAGTGAGCTTTACTTTTTCCCTGAAGGTATAAATAGTAGTTTATTTTCTCCGCAAACTTATCATTCTAATGGAAAAATATACTTTTGATGCTTCTAATATAGACAAGGGTTGCCCGAGGGTTTTATCTCCAAATAGCCGCATGAGCTCAGATACACTTCGAGGGACAGAGATATTATATGCATGTACCTCATTTTAAGAAAATGCCAATTCCGTGAAGATCGCTAATTTAATTTTTTCGCCATGAGATGTGTTTAAATCAACGATGGATTTTGGTTCAGATCCTTTCAACTCTTCATCCACACAGGACCCCGTTTTCTCAGCTAATCAAATATGCTTGCAGTTCTGGAAGGTTTCAATTTTTATAGCATCATATTTAAAAAAAAATATAATTAAACCGGTTATATGACATATAAAATCATATTATGAATCACTTGCTAATGTATAAACGTCGATTAATGAGTTGCAAGTTTTATTTCAAATTGATATCGTAACCGCTTACCTTAATTTTAACGCAAACCGGAAATAGGATTCGAATAAATGACTCAAGGGAAAGGATAGTTTATCCTTGTGGATCAATGACTGTTACCGGTTTAGGTTCTGGTTGAATATTTTCGAATTCGGATTTCACAAAAAAAAATGTTTCTGATATCTATATATTTTCGACTTCAGTTCCATACGGTGCCAATGGGGCAATGGAGTAATTGAAACACAATTCTCGAGCCATGGTTAATTCGCATGATTTACAAAAGGAAACTCATTTATGTAGAGAAGAAGTAGGAATTAATTTGAGGGGTTAGCAGAGCTTAAGAGAGGTATTTATAGAAAAAATCGTTCACTAAGAATTAAGCTCTAGGAAACTTGCGCAAAAATTCGACAGTGGCGGGTAAGAGATTTCAGAGAAAATTTCTCGGCATAATTTGGAAACTCAATAAATAATACAAGTAAAATCCATCAATCCATCAACCCATATCGCATCATCCCATGGCCTAGACAAACGGCATTTATAGTGAGTGACAGGTGGTCAGCGAATCGACACCCACGCCACCATATACTGGCTTATCTAGACCGCAATTGATCCGCTACCAATTAATTCTCATTGCTTTCGAATTTTGTTTGATGCTGGGCCAATGTTATGACCTCAACCGTGAACCTGGGATCGCTTTCACCAAAACCCACTTGGGTATCCGGGGGTCGATATTAGCATTGTTAAAAGTGCTTCGACTGCTTTGGTCATTTCGCACTTCGGCCCCCACCGGGAATCGGACCCGGGACCGCTTTCGCCGAAGTCGAACGCGTTTCCCACTTGGCTATCCGGGAGCCCGATATGCACGATAAAAGCAGAGATATGAGCACAGAGATAAACATGTAATGTATCAATATGGGAGACGAGGAAATAGATTTCCTCAATACTATCTTCCCATAGACAAGGAAGAATTGTGCTAGAAGTTAACTAGGATAAAACCGATTAATATCGAAGTTAGGGAAGGTCAAAGCGAAAGATGAACTACTTTATCGTAAGCATTACGTCTGTTAATTATTTTATGAGGTTAATATACGAAAAGAGGGAATTTGATAGTAAATAAAGCCAGCAAGATTACGAGACAGTGATTTTAACAGAAAGAAATCTCAAAAAACTGAATCCACCTACGCACGTAGAACGAAAATAGGTCAGTCAGTCAGTAAAATCTGTTGGGTAAGTTGCTTCTTGTTTCTTTTGTGAGAACTTCATTCCATAGTAGGCCTCCAAAGGAAGTCAAATCAGATATAGGAGAGATAGAGAGAGAATGCATTTCAACAACGAAAAAGTCCTGTGGAATCCAGGAATCGAGCACCTGCGCCGATGAAATTCCCGATTTTGCGGCATCCTTCGAAGTACACGTATACATCCTGAAATGACAGAATTAGTGCGCCTACCACACGATACGTAGATACGCTAAGTATAGAGACACCTCGGCTAACTATGGACAGCGCGAACGAATATTTTTCGTAGCTTTCAATGTTAGACTATAAAATAACTAAAACTGATTGAAAATAAGCCCTTATCTTTCACACCAAAAGCTATCGATGTCTATAATCAGGATTTGACAAATAACATTTCGGAAACATTTATCTCTTGAAATGATGAGGCTGAATATTCGCCTAGCGGGATCCCTATAGAATTTAAGAAAAGATCCACGATAAATAACTGAAACACACTTATTCGAAAAACCTGCGGTAAAGCGACTATAAAGCTCGGTTTTATAAAGCGCATAGATTTGGTGAAAAGATTAGAGAGGGAAGTTATTTCACTTTGGTTAGGCCCCATCTGGAATATGTGGCGAGTATATGGGATCAAGCGAACGAATCGTGTAATCGCGTACTTGAGAAACTTCAGCGCAATGCAATATGGTTAGTTAAAATTCCAGGTTTGGAATCCTTGAATTAAAGGTGATCAGAAGTTAGGCTGCGATTGCTTGCTAAATTCAGAGAAATTACATTTGCGGAAGACATAGATGGTGTTATACGACCCCCTTCTGCTACTTCGGCCGATCCGACAATGAGCGTAAAATTAGAGAAAAAATGCTACGACAAGTCTGTTAATGAACTAATTCCTTCCGCGAACGACACGCGATAACAATAAGCTAAAGAGTTAACTCGAACGCTTGGTATTTACACCCTCTGCCACACGCCGAAAGAGGGCTTTCAGGGTGTTTATGTAAATATGGATGTAGAGAAGGAGGAACCGCACTGTGAAAGACAATGTGACCAACAAGGGAGTGTTAGTTTAGTTACAGGGAAAGAATGAATGAAAAGAAAATTATATAATTATGGTATTTAATGAGATTGCTCTAATAGGGAGAGGAAGACCGTGAAAAGCGGCTAGGGTAAGAAAGACTAAGGTTGGAAAGAGTGTGGAGTTTGAAGATTAAACAAGGATCTCAGCTTGCAGGACCCAGAGGAAAAATGTATCTTAATTACGAGAAGTGGTCAAATCAGTGAACTGGAATCACCTTCGTTATCTGGAATAAAATTACCATTAATGGTAGTACACAATATAGTATACGCAATAATCGGCCAAAAACCAAAATCTTTTACAAGTAGTTAAGAATGGGCAGCACAAAATACGTTTTTGTATTTCTGATATATTGTACCTGCACGTGCATCTTTCAAAACATCCGTTAGCCGAGTCCAAATAAAGAGCGGAAAAAATCTTCGCTCGCCGAAAAGTTCAGAGCAGTGCCACGCGTTACGAGGCGTTGTGTATGAAGAAAGTTCGAATTTCACGAAATCAACATTTCACGGAAAAACATCCAAATCTACGTGCGGAAGAGACGACAATCTCCAGTTCTGAGGACGAAAAAATCGGCACTTGTAATCACAGCTGGCCATAGCTATGCAACGCAGTAGAATGGAAATCGAGGGAATAGATAACGGAGGATAATGGTAAAGAACGCGAGAGGAGCGTCTAAAAGGAGGGATCGAAATGGACGAGGCTAAGTCGACGTGGAAATGTCGTTCGAAGGAGTGCATGAGTCAGGCGAGCGGTGGAATGGGCCGAGTAATGGCGAGGGCAGCTAATTTCCGGGCATCACCTCGGCGATGCCGGCACATCTTTTGAAGTCCCTCCCCACCCCACGCCCCCGCTTCTCCGCCCGCACCCCCCACCTCCTCGGGGCATACACACCTGTGGAGGATATCATGGGCCCCGGAGTGAGTGCGGGGGAAGAGGACACCGCTTTCTTCTGCGCCATTGTCGTCGTATTTATCCCGGTAGAGATTTGGAAAAATGGCGAACTCCGGCGCAGGAATCGGTCGGATCCGATTGGAAGATATTAATGAAATTTTGAGATTTCCGTGGCGAAACAAAAGGTTTACACCACAGTAAAGCAATGCCCAAGTATCGAAACGACTAAACCAAACGGTGTCACAAATGAAGAAGTTACCAAAACAGCAACGAACAATAAAGCAAGCGCATTATAGTTTCCACAGTCCCCTCCTCAACCGTACACAGCCAAACACAATCAAGCTGAATTATATTACCGGGCACACTCGAGTATAAATCGTCCTTTCAACGCATATTTATATTAAAAATTAAACAAGCGATCTGAGCACATCAGGGGTACAATTAATATCAATGCAAGACTCCATGCGTGATTAGTCGTCTAATTAATGTGATGTTGAAAGAAACCGATTATATAAATGGGAGATATCGAATCCTGCCTACTTTCTGGTGTCTAAAGTTTGCAAAAGATGTCCAAATGCGGTATTTAAAGACCAAGTAGAAAATATTGACTCATGCAACGCAAAGGTGTATGTTTAAAAAGTTAAATTATATTCCTTTCTGCACTTATTACTGTAAAAGGTAGGTTTAAAAAGTGGTTCCCCTACCAATACGTTTCTGAAACATTTTTATGTAGACGTTTTAGCCTATCTCCAGGATATGTATCCTCAAAAATACTCACGCACCCATATGGACAGTTTATGGATACGATACTGACTTCAAGGAGGCAACTGAGGAAGTAATGAAATTTCTCAAACCCTTCTCATAAAACGAAATTGCTCACGAATGAGGAAGCAGTCTACCTGATGAATTGCTGCGCATTCAAGAGAATGTTACTAAAAGGGTTACTCGATTATTTCGTACAACACGCGGGTTACCATTTACTCAACTCTAAGAGTATCTTTAACATCTTTATTGACTGATAAATGATACTCTTGAAGAATGTAATATTTCTTTCACTAAACAGCGATCTTTACAAGGGTCTTCCACTTTGTAATTTATTTTAGGGGTATAGTTAGGTACTATAATTCTTTCTCTGAGTAAACGGGAATGAAATAATGACCGAATTCTGAATACAGGATGAACTAATAATAATGAATGAATTACCTGAATTCGTGAAATACGAAAATTATGGATAGAGAAATAAATTCCACGCATAAAATCAGTTAAAATACATACTTTTGGAAATAATCTACTTTTAATTACATGGCGCAACAAGACGGCGCACAAGAATGAAAATATAAAGGTAATTCCTTTCCGTATTGAGGACTGATAGAAAATGTTAGTTATACTAGCTGCGTAACTGAACTGGTATTAGGAGACTTTTTCAATTCCGAGAACGGCAACGATTTCAAGTCACATCTGAGCCACGAGAATAATGTAAAGGAGGAAGATAATCTCAACTTTTAAATTTAAAAAATACTCTTCTCCGGAAAGATTCTGCGTTTTGGAGCAGCGTAGGAATTTGCTCGTTCCATTTCCTTTGATAAATTATACCGCATTCCCGTTTCCTTAAAACGAATTCCATGCGATTCTTCCGTTACGACTAATTTGTTATAATACTGAAAATCGTGATACTTTCCAATGTTCCTAATGTTGTGATCGAAGAACGGTAATAGAAGAGCGTCTCTTATGTTAGAATTCTATTTATTCTCTTCCTTCGAAGATACTCAAGATGCTGCGCTCCGATAAAAATTAAAGGAATAATGAAATACGACATTAACAATAAATGACCTTTTTCTTAAGCTGTAGGTTTTTAACAATATGCTAATCAAGGAGATACAATTCTATTTCCGCAAAGACAAATTTTAGATGGCTGTTGAGGTCTCACACCGACTAGCAACATTATAATTGATATTTTGAAATTGCAAAAGTTTCATCACAGCCAAAGAGCTTACTTGCAACTCAGGATTTCATTGCATTGACGCAAGACGCGCCGTTTCTTTGCAATTAAATTTTCTAGACGGCTAATAAGGCATGCAGGCATAAAAATTACATGAATGTACGGCACTTTGGTTCAAATATATCTAATAAGTAAATTTACCTTTCAAAATACGCCATCGAGAAAAATACTAGAAAAAGAATATACATTCATTTTGTGTTAAAGCTATCACTATCCGTTGTATTTAAAACTTACAGTAAATTTTCAAAATTAAGGAGCACAAGATTTAAAATTTTACAGTACTGGCTTCATATACGGGGCATATCCAGACACAACGGTACATGCCAAAGGGGGTGACAATATCCTTATGAACTCGTCTATTATTAACTATTTATATGCCATTTAATATTATACGTGTAGCAGATGTACAGTGATCGTGGAAAATTTTCACAGTCTAATCTCAAGTCAAGCTCCTCGTCAGGTGTTAGGCTAATTGCTAGTACTACAAGGAGGAATTGTCCCCTTCAACAATGCTTCAGATGCCCACACAACGGTGTCTCCAAGTCGTATGCTCACTGCCTGTCAAGAATCTCATCTTTGAAGTGGATCACAGATATTTCCATCGCTAGTATTTCTTACGATCGTTTATTACTCCCTGTTTTATTAATATCAGTTTCAACATTGCTGATACATATCTCGACTATTTCGCTGAATACAACTTTGTTTAGAATCTCGCCGTCGTAAATTACCTCAAAGAGTTTCGCAGTTCATCATCTCTCTATAGATTGCTGTGCCCTGAGGCATTATCTCCATTGCTTACTGTCTGAGGCTATTTCTTAGCGGCGTGAGCAAACTACTGGACATTAAGATTAAATTGCAAGCATCTTTCTGTCGCTACAGTAACATAATTTTCGTTTAAGATCCATTCAAACATCTTCTGCTCCATGAACTTACTGTCTCATCTACTCATTCACCAATATTTTCTTTAGTTTTGAAGTAATTTTCACCTTAATTACTATATGGAATCTTCTTTCTGGTGCTTCCACGCACGTTCCTAGTCAAATCAAACCTAAAACCGTTTATTAAACTTGTTCTTCCAAACTTATTGAACCATTCCATTAATTTGAACAACACTCATAAAATTACTGACTAAATTTGCATGTACAGAACAACAAATTTATTAAAATGAAAAATTGCGCACCAATGTAGTGTCAAATCATTGCACCAATCAGATACGATCAGTATCGTGAGAAACGGTGCAGCTTTTACAGCGAAAATTCCAACTACACCTCTTTAGCTAGTATTACCGTCTTATACCGTATTAGAATCTCATTATATTACCAATATCTTCAAATAGTTTTATTAGAAGAACGAGGCATTCATCCAACTCCCATTCCTATGAAGAGAGGAATGCTTTGTCGCAGTTTCATCGATTTCCTTCATTGCGACAGCGCTCTCAACGATAGGCAATTTTTAAGGGGAAACGTTTTAACCCCATCCATAATGTCAATTTATTCAACTAGCACGTAGCTATTTTTATCCGCATATATTCAGTAAACTACCAATCTTATCATGGGATTTTTCCTGGGTGCGCACCATCTTGCGCAAAGTCACTCTTGCCCATTTTTCTTTGTTACCAATCTTACTGTTTCCTCCGTATTTGGGCTTACATCTATCCTACGTTTTAAAATGTGAATTGAATGGCATAGGATGTATTTCAATTTTCACTATACTTATCTTTCCTTGTTTGCTGCTTATTTTCGTATTATTTTATTTTTTCGTATTACTTTACCTTCTTGGATTTCCCTGGAATTTTTCTTCTCATGCCCGTTACTTCTATACTTTAACAGGTATTAATCGACCACTTTCAAATACTAGCAATTTTTGATCAGCCAATTTAAGGGTTATTCCAACCCATCTTTTTTCATTGACGTTTTCCTACTTCTGCAGCAACAATGTACATCGTCATTCCTTTTCTTTTACCTCAAACTCCTTCTTCTTATCTGCTTATACTCCTGCTTCGTTCGTTATCAGTTACTACCTTAGTTATCATCCTTAACTATGAGGATATTTTTTGATGTAATGGGGAACTTGACGCATTATTATATTTATTTGTACCACCTATTGAAATATATTATTTGATATCATTATCTTCAAACGATACTTAAAAATAAGAAGAGGACTAGTGTCCATCCCGCGAAATAAAGACGTCCCTTAATGAATGGATGAATACGCATTAACCAGATTCCCAATTATCTTCTATAAAAAGCTTCTCAAAGCGTAAGGAATGCTTTACTTAATTATTTCTTGCTGAAATTGCTCATATGTATGTACATACATACGCGTACATATCCAACTTATTTTCCTCTGGAGTAACCGGATATGATTCTTAACATTCTAAAAAATTTGTTTATTAACAGTTCTTCTACATAATTTCTTATCCTATCAGATTTTTCATACCCCCATCTTGCGGGTGTTTTCCTGCTGCGGTTTATTTTCCCCGAGTGCAAACGTAGATTTTTAAACACACAAAGTAGTTTTCTTCTGTGCACGTTTTTTCTAGCTATCTCTTTTAAATTTCATATGGGTAGGATGTAAGAAGAGACTTGATAATCTCGCCCAAGAAAGTCGTCATTTATCATCTTCCTGGCGCAGATCTCTCTCACCAGACACATCCATAAACTTTTTCATACATTTTATTCTTTTAACTTCGCGCATTTCTTTTGTTCAGGGTCTCATTCACCATATTCGGCCACATTTTCCTAGTGTTGCGTTTCCCTTTACACCATCAACCAGATATATTTTAGTTATTAACTGAGAGTGTAATACATTTAATTCTGCCTCCGTCCGTTCTTTACTCATTTCCAAATCAAACTAAAGTGTAACACAACCAAATGAACAAAAATAAAATTATACTTGAAAATGCTAAGATTCTACACGCGTAACATAATTACCGTAATTCAGAGGCAAAATCAGTTAACATCAAATGTAAAAGTTTTGTTGTAGAAGCTTATTAGGCCCTCCCAGACTACTTCAGCTTTCAAATATCTAAATCACGAGGACATTTTTAAACAAAATTTCTTATTAGTATATTTTAATAATGAGAGAAGGATATTCTCCTCTTTATCTAAAGCATTATTTAAACAGTTCTTTGGAATGAGGCAGAAAGGTGAGCTTATTGAATTCTTGCAAGATAATACGACTCGCTGCCTTTATCGAATATCTTCCTAAAAGACACGCTGCGTATCTCATTTTCTCCATCTCTAATCTAACACTGCATAAATAAACTTCTTTTTTAAATATAAATAAAACTTGAATCGGAATTGAGAAGCGATTGGATACAAAGTTAAAGAAAGATCTTGAGAACATACACTGAATAAAGGTATCGGATAAAAGTCTGAGATTCCGTAAGATCAGTCATAGGTCCTCACAGATGAAGCGACCCAATTGGCTGAATACGGGAAATCTCCTTAACTTATAAACCAATAGGATGAAGAAATTCCCGAGGGATTCTTAGAAAAATTGCCTCAGATCTCAAAGGTAGCTGCTCTCCAGTAGAATATTATACGGATAGAAATGTTCACTTCTTTGAGGGCCACTCATCTTCTCAAAACCTAAGAGCAGAGACGAATAGGACAGAGTAGACAACTTTGCAAAACTTTCTAGATTATACCTTTTTCAATCATACATACATTGAAGCTCATTATGTCACAATAAGCGTAATTATGGCAGAGTATGTTCTCGTGAAGATATCTTCGTTAAAACGTTACTCTTGACACATTCGCTGAACTTAACGGAATGTCACATTTTTTTAAATGTAGACTACCACAGCGTTACACATCCTGTGAATCATGACTGACTATGGCAGTAGTAGTAGTAGCCATTAAGGTGCTTCGACAACTAAGGTCCTTTTGCAACTGACTGACTATGATTCACTGCACTAAATATTGTACCTTTCATTGCGCAATAGTCTGCAGTTTGGCTGTTTGGCATCTATCTGGCGAGGTTACTATTTTTGGCATGTAAGTTAAATTTTGAAGGTACTGAAATTGGTTTATAAAATATTTGAAGCATTGAAATCTTGATCGTAATAAATATTTTCATCATAATATTACTTGAAGGTAAGATTTTTTACATACAATTTTAAGTCTATTTAACAACACTGATACTGATTGTGATCAAAAGAACCAGAAAATAACTCCGAGTTACTAATATTATTTAACCGTTTCAATTTGCTATTATAAAAAAGCAATTATTTCCGTAAACTCATTGTAAATACGTAGTCGTACAATTGTAGCGAAAAATAGCCCGTAGCCAATGTTACTTACAGTTGGAAAAATACTAAAATACAGTTGTTAACAATGTTTAATGTTGATCAGACTTCTTGAAGCCTAGTAAAGGTGCTGCTCTCCATTCCTCTTAAAATATAAAATGCAACCCACAGTTATACCATAGGTTCTAAAAAAAGACCGGAAAATTCATTCTTATTTCAGCGCAGGGTAGAACATAAAATAATTTTATTNACCTCACTATAGTATAATTTCTTCATTTTCCGTCGTAGTAGTAAAATACTCACTACACAAGTTAATAAATGATGGAAAACTCCGTTGGTATCACATGGAAAATGTTTTTAAGGTTCTAAAAAAAGACCGGAAAATTCATTCTTATTTCAGCGCAGGGTAGAACATAAAATAATTTTATTTTCGGGATAGCCGCTGCAACATCTAGATTGACGGACCCGAACTATAACCTTTATCGAGAAAGTCATGCGACGTATTTTAATACCTATAAACTTCTGACCAACGTCGTATCTAACTGAGGGAGTGACAATGTTAGAATTGATATCGCAAACGTTTTTCGCGCGTTACTTTCTTCGGCAAGACCCATAAAAGAAGGTCTGGTTTTAGGGACTGAAAGAGAGCGAGGTGAAAAGGTGGGCCTATCTTTAAAAAATCCAGGAACACGGAGAATGGAAGGGAAAAAAGAAATAGCGAGGGAAAGTTCTTAGGGGAGGATTCAGTCGGAGAAAAAACGTAGAATGGACGTCGCAGCAAAAGAGAAAGGCAAAAGTGGGAAAAAGGTAAAAATCGCTGGGGCAAAAAATGAAAAGGAAGAGTGCGTAAGAGGGTTATGGAAGCGGGGGTGGAGGGGATTGGCGGAAGGCAAACATGACCACAGCCGCTTCCTTACCAGTCGATCCGATTAAAGATACTTCGTAAAATTTTTCCCTCACACTCCTTACTTGGGCACGTTCGGTTCTCCCCTTTGAAAGCGTCCGTGCGCCCGCTATCCCTCAAAGTTGTGATTGGTCACGCAGATTTGGGGTGGTGATACGGCGGACAACGGGATAGCGATTTTATGTGGACAAAAGACACGGATATGGCGCTCTTGTAGATTCGGTTTTAAGAAAGATGGTGCGAGAGGAGGACCTTGCGGTATTCCTTGCGCTATCGGATTTATTTATTGGTGAAATGTAGTAGATTGGAGGGAAGGGTCTCAAGCCGCCATTGACGGAGAAGCGATCAATAGGTAGGACAGCGGCACTTTTCTCTTCGTTGGGTTAAAAGATTAAACGATGTCTTTTGTGCGAGCGGTTTCTGGCAAAAAGGTTATTTTTTATCCGTTTTTGAGCAATATTTCCGAGCTACGTACATTTGAAAGAATCTCTCTTTCCGCTTAGAAGTCCTTGGTGACGGTTAAGCGGTCATTCTCAAACTTTCTCGCGAAATGAGGGCCAACGACTTATCGAGAATTTCGGTTAGCAGAGATGGATTCGAAGTACACTGAAGAAATGCACTCATATTGTATAATAGTTTAATCATGTTAATCGACAAGAAGTTAAATTATATGCACAGTGAGGATCAAAAGACAAATAGGGAATGTCTGCGCATCTGAAAAGCAAACAGGAAAGTCATATACTCTAAACTAATATGCGTTAGATACAACCAAATGACAAAGAATCCACGTAAAATTTTCATTTGACTCTTTATATAATTTTTTCCGCAAAAATGACATCTCATATTTGTATTGTCCCTAACTGTACTTACTAATGAACGTGTAAAAAATATCACAAATGAATAACGATATCTTTCCATTCGAAAAATAAAAACTTACGGTACAGGATATCAATATTAACAATGGCACTAGCCTTCTGTATCTTATTCTGCGGAAGCATATTATTTATATCAAAGGCGTTCATGTTACAGGCCTGCCTTTAATGACTGTCTCAAATAGAGAGGAGTAGTAGTAATAGTATTATTAAAAGTGCTTCAACTGCTCTGGTCATTTGGCACATGAGCCCCCATCGGGAATCGAACCCGTGACCGCTTTCGCCGAAGTCGAACGCATTGCCCACTTGGCCATCTAGGAGCCCCAAATAGAGAGGACTTACCCATAGTAAGCTATGGGTCTTGGAAAAAAATCTTCTTTTCGCCTCATTAAAGCTTCTTATACCAGGTTCTTCGGTTCGATAAGTCGATTAAACTAATACTCCATATGCTCGTTGATTAATTAATAGAAACAAGGTAACCAAACTACCGAACATCTCACTTCTATTTCCTTCTTCCAGCATGCCTTTATTATGTACGAGTTCAATCAAAAAATTCATACTAACTTTGCATTCTCGAATTTTAGCACCATCATGTTTTCATCTTTATGAACCCCCAAAGTGTCACATCGTTATATACCCTCAGTGTGTGGCAATTAAAATTTCTGCATCGAAATATACATCCTGCAAGCAGCCTATTAGTATATGGAAGGGGGTGCATGCACCATTATTCAATTACAGCGATCGGTTACTATCGTTAGCGGGAAGAAGTTAATTTTTGAAACCGCTAGCAATTATCTATTTCTTGCAGATGGGTTCATGTTACACGGATGACATATAATATCCACAGCATCAAAAACATACTATAACTGAAGTTTGAGGAAAGTAAACCTTAGTTAAAATCTTTTTACCTCCAAAGATTCCACCTTACGTCTTGGAGCATATGAAGAAAAGCTTACCGAGTGTTTGTAACAATTCCTCACGAAACATATTTTTCTAACCCTCTAAACCAATAACAATCATAACGGCACACTGCGTACATACTCATGGTGAGTAACTAGTCCAAAGTCATACTGCTCTCCTGCAGTTCTTCTTTCACTCGATTATTTTGAAATTATGAAATACAAGTATATTTTTAAAATCTGGGTATCGGAAAATTATTATGTAACGTTGTAATTCAGTTGAGATTTATTTAAAACTTTTCATTAAACAGAATTTTCAATTGTTCGACGTAGAGGTAATAATATTGAAATTTTGCAGCCAAAACCTGTATCCTAAACTGGAGATTTTTTTCGGAAATGAGTAAGGCGGACTCAACATTAAACAAGTGCTATCAAAAATTTTACTTTTTGTATGTATTCTTTTCAGTCTTCTTACCTTGGATTACCCTTTGATTGGACCCATGTCTCAGCTCTATATGTAACCACTTATCTTATCAATGTTATATAAACTTTCAACTTAGTTTTCCTGGACAGAAGAGTTGATTTGAGGAGAGGCACATGTGCAAAATAAGCCTTATTACCTTGCACTACCCTTTGATTGGTCTCCTCAGAAATCTTATTTTCATTATTTAGTATTACACCCAGGTAAGTAAATTTTCTGACACCCTCAAACTTATAATTAACTTTTGTATATCTCATCTGTTCTGTGTAGATGATATTTTCATGTATTTGGTCTTCTCTTTACTGACACTAAGGCCCATTCTTTTCCCAGTGTCTTCGATGATAATAAATATTTCCTTAAGATCACTCAAACTTCCTTCTACCAGAGCTATATCATAAGCATATGCAAAACCTTGTTTGGATTTGTGAACAATAGTTCCTCTAAATTTCAATTCTTTCATTGCTTTGTGCAAAACCAAGTTGAATGGCACAGCTGAGAGAGCATCCCCTTGTCTTACTTCAGAGGTCACTTTAAAAGCACTGCTTACTCTACCCAGAACAAAAGCCTTGTATTGATTGGGATTCCTTCAATATCATTTCAACCAATTTAACCAGCTTTCCTAGAAAACCCTTAACCTCTCAGTGCACAGAGCATCTCTTTCCTATTCACACAGTCAAAAGCTTGATGAAAGTCAATGAAGAGTATATGAAAATCAACATTGTATTCATAGCACTTCTCCATTGTTTGCTTCACTGCAAATATTCAATCAATGATGCTTCTTCCCTATCTAAAGCTACACCTATACTCTTCTAGAATGTCTTCAGCATAAATACTTATTTTCAGGAGAATACTAGAGAAGATTTTATGTGCTACATTCAGTAACATAATGCCTCAATAGTTTTTGCAAATTTATCAGACTATTCCTTATATTAGAGTTGAAGCCAGCTCCATATAATCCCATCTATGACTAAGACCACTGTAAAATCTTTTTTATCAATTCTGCCAGATCCTACCCATCTCACTTCTTGGAAAGCTGTAATATCCAAACCATATTTAAACATTTCATTAGAAATTTCCTTCATCTTGCTTTGTTTCAGCATAGTTCTTACATGCCCTTACATGTCCATGCCCTTTTAGCAGGTTGACATCTTAACGATCCATCATAATCCATCCGAGGCATATTTAGAGGTTTCATAGCAAATGTAGTTTTTACAGGGTAGGGATTTAGCCCCATGCCCAACCCCCAACCTGGAGGACTGGGATTTGTGTTCAGGGTATACTCCCCTAGAGAGTTTTGCTTCTCAATGCATAAGAGCCCCCTCTGCCCTATTGTTGTGAGGCACTATTTGTCTGGCAGTTCAGTCAAGACCAATATCCAAGACCTAGGGAGACCCTATCAGTACTTAAACTACCACTGGCGTAGCTCTTGACGTCATAACCACACGCAATCCTCCCCACCTGGTGCAGAAGGTGCCTATGAAAAGGCAGTGCCCCAAAGGTAGTAGTATAATGTGTTCTAATACAAGGAGGAACTCAGCAAGACTTTTTCTATGAAGCAGTGGAAATATGACTACTGTGACATAGACTGCTAAAAAGTAAAAGGATAAGGAGAAAAAAACTCTTAATGAGTCCATGAAACAGTTGAAATAATGGATTATATGCACAAATACTAATAAATTGTTTAATTACATAAATTATGAACATTACAAGAAATAAAAGTGAAAATTTGGTTTATCTGTGTACTCTGAATATTTGTGCATTCTCTCCTGATAATCGAGAATTCAGTGTATAAAAATTAGAAATTTAATTTATTTACTGTAATATAAATCACACTTATTGTTGCTACCATCTCTGCTCCCTTTACTTTTTCTCATACATAAGTGCTGTAAAAATACATTTATAGAAGAAATGTATAAACTTTATAGGACTGTAACTCTATTACCTCTTGCTTCATCCCATTTAGTGTTAGTAATTTGTAAACATGATGGGGATTGCAAATGTAAGGTGATCTTGTAGAAAATTACTATGAATTTCACAAATGTAAGGTGATCTTGTAGAAAATTATTATGAATTTCACACAACAANAGCTCTCGTCTGTTCAGTATGGTTGTGACTATTCTGTCAAAACCGAGGTGGATGACATTGGTATCAGGGTAAAACTAGTAAGGATGAAGACAGGCGTAAGACCAGCTATTAGGTAGTTTATTTTTAAGGCTATATAACCAATACATTTAATTTTTTATCTGCCAAGTATCCAGGTCTAGGACCGTTCTGTGAGGGGGAATTGTGAGTTTACCTGATGAACGAGTTCCAAATGTGTGTGTGCCGTTAAAACCATTAAAGTAGGAAGAGAGAGGCTTATCACTGCCATTATTCAGCATCACTCATACCTCGATAGTTTCCATATCATCAAAGCCATGAATATGACTGAGAAAAAAGTAAATAAAAATTTAAAGTAAAAAAGTTTGCTCCATCCTTAACGATGTGACAAATGAAAAATATTACATGTATCAAGATATGGTAGCAGGACCCATTTTCATTAATAGCACGTCAATTATAAGAGACACGAATAAAAAGGGTAAACATATCTCGCTAGTAATTAATGCATGGTTCCGGCATACACTTTTGAGTTGTACAAGCGATTGTCAAAATAAGCGATATCCCTTCCTTTGAAGAAATGGGACGATCAGTAATCGACCAAAGTTTCTTTCTAAAATAAATCAAATTTTCGATACATATTTATGAGAACCTCACCTCACTATAGTATAATTTCTTCATTTTCCGTCGTAGTAGTAAAATACTCACTACACAAGTTAATAAATGATGGAAAACTCCGTTGGTATCACATGGAAAATGTTTTTAAAGTAGCACCATTTGGAGGGAGAATACGCTAAATCTAGCTCAGAAAGCATTGAAATAATTTATTTAAAATTTGCGGCTAAGAATTAAATTTTACCTTCGATTTCATAATTAATTTGAATGAAATAATGAAAAGTGCTTGAAAATCTCTTCCTTGAGATATCTCCTATCGATTCTACGAGAGATTCTCTTCAGAGCAGCCAAATCTAGAAAAGGCACGGTTACTTAGAAAGAGTGGAGAAATTTCCGTAATATAAGTCTTGCGATACTCTCCTAACGTATGTAGTCGCTTTTCTATCCTTTCTCCAAAATTGTACCTCTTTCTTCTTATAACAATATAGCAGACAAACTGTTATTCACGGTTCTCCACTAACCTTGAAAGTTCAGCAGACAGAGTACCACTGCCGTTCATAACATTAAAAGATGAGGACTCCCACGACAGATTGATGATAAAAACTGTTCAGAATTTGCACTGACGAAAGCTGAAATTATATTTCACTATATGGGTTTTAATCCGTCAATGAAAAGAAGAAATGTAGGCAAAAACAATGTTTAGTATAGAAATAGATAGCCATTCCCATTTAGTCGGTGGACCTTTGCTAGCAAAGGCTCATTAAAAGATTTAGGACAAAACCAATTAGTGAATAAGATCGCATATTCACATAGCAATCCTTCTCTATCAGTAGACAATTGAAAGTTTTTAACATTCCACTCGCACACATAAATGTAAGGACTTTCAAGAGTAATTCAAGGAAAGTTTTATCACAACAACCTTATTCTCCCTGATTTATATCGAAAGCACGCATTCCTCTTTAAAAGATAACTTACTGGCAATAGTTGCCGTCAATACAAGTGTTCTAATATTCTGTAGGTTCATGAATCCTAATATTCCCTAATCGATACATTTTTTTTCGGATCTTAGTAACTTATATCTCATTTACAGTTCATAAAAGTAGCCCTTTTCCTTTCCCTGTGCATTCTACACTCAAATACATTCTTCAGCAATCTCCTCTCAATATTTGATCCACTCATTTCCTCTTTTGACGCTTAATTATTTCAATTAAAACCGTCTCCTTCTAAACTATCTCTAGTATTTTTGGGTTTGCTTATCTATCAACCCATCTCGGAGACCTCCCTATTATTTTGAAGTCCTCTTTTCATAGTGTCTACGTTTCCCATTCATACAGCAAAAAACTCCACATCAAGGATTTTAATAATATTTTCCTGATTCCTTTATCAAAATTTCTCGTCATCAGTTTTCTTCGTTTCACGAAAGTTTCCTTGCCCATTGCTATTCTTTTTCAAACCTCATCCATACTCCTCCCGTCACGAGAAAGAACACTACCCGTGTAAGAGAACTAACCCCTTTGTTCTGTTTTATTTCCCCCATCCATGGTGGTCGTTAACATAGTCTCTTCATTTAAATTAGGTTGAGCTGGAATAGGAAAGGGTTAGATGTATGAAGACGACAATAAGTCTCAATCACGCCATTAAATAAAGACGTTTTATTATTATTAATTATGCCATTAATTTAATAATGATTGAGGCAAATTTTTTACTTGTCAGCATGTAGAGATACCACATATTTGAAGCCAAAGAAATGGAAGTTATTCTCATTACTTAAGTTTATATTATGATTTGTTTAATCCCAAACTCCCTTGCATCAACGTTTAAAGCATTTACTAGCGTTTCTGAAGCCCTTTTGGAATCATACACAAGAGCTTTTTAGTCTGCATATCTTACTGAGTACCTTTCCTCCAAATTTCACTTCCTTTCTTATTTCTTCCCAAGTTTCCTTCACCATGTCCTTTACATACATATTGAAAAAAATGATGATGATAAAGGACAGCCTTGTCTTGCTCTCCTTCCTAATTCTGCACATTCTGACTCACTGTCAGCTATCCTTACTCTCGCTATTTAACTTAATTACAAATTTTGCACCAATCTTTCCAGTCCAGCGTAGTATTTTTTAATATCCGCGTCATTTTTGGCCTCTATGCTCTATCGAAAGCCTTTCCAAAATTGACAAAACACGCATGTGTCTGTATTAAATTTAAGGTTTCTCAGTTCATCATTGTGTGCCTTGTGCATTTTACACAACGCTCAGTGTTGATAATTTTCTGTTCTTCAATTCCTCCATTTTATTATTTCTACCGTAATCGATAGTTTCCTAATATTGTTTCGCTTGCTTCATCAAATAATTGTGTGAGCACAATCCTTGACAATGCTTTTACTCTTTAATCCTTACTACAGAAGATTAGCGCCTAATGCCGTTTCTATTTCCAAATTCGATCTCTCCCTATTCGTCCTCATCTTTGCCTTGTTTAAACAGCGCACTCCAATATCCCATTACAATTCGGTTTTCTCTGACCTTAACTCCTCGAATAACCTCTTCTATTCGCTCATAAACAAATTCCACCTCATTCACTAATATGCAAGTAATACGTAGTAATGCGTAAAGACTAAGACGCAAGTAGAGCTGAATTATCAGTTTATTTCCACTGACATTACTCAGGTGCTTATTAGCTCGGTGGGTATAAAAGCGTCTATCGCTGTCTTGTCTAACATTTTCACTACCCCTCTCCGGCTAGTACGATATTTTCCCCCACTGAAAATAGTTCACACATCATCACTCCAGATGTCTCCCCCACCCTTCCACTGCATTTCACTTAGTCCTAGTATCTCGATATTCTACCTTTTAATCTTTCAACTTCCAGTTCCTAAGCATTGCCTTGACATTCCAGGATCCCACCCTAGTTTCCCTGGTCATCTTCTTTCTTCTTTTCTTGTTGTTCGCTGGAATTTCGTGAAATGACGACCGAGATAGCTTTACTTCCATCAACGTCGAGTGAGACACTCTCCCTAAAGAGCTAAGTCTCGGTGTACGCCATTATCAATGTTAGAGTTATAACACATCATAATCATAGACCAATCAGTGGAGGTGGTTTCCTCTTGCCTTTCTAGCGTGACACCATCACTCATACCGGCCGCCACACATACGTCTTTGCAGTCCCCTCACTGAGGTATACACGCACTAAATTCCGTAGTAATCTTATTTATTGTTATCACCGTAGCATTGACCTTTCTGACGTGGATGACCCTAACAGAGACAAACCTGCAGCCGTATTAGGTCACGTAAGCCCTTCCGACACGACCATGTTGTAGTCCAGGGAACGGTGTCGTCACGTATGCTCATTGATGGTAAATTTTCTATAAATACCTTTTGTACACAAGTAAAATGTTACAGTAATAGATTACGCACAGTAGAACGCCTCAGCTACAATTGAAAAAAAAAACATAATTTAAGATCTTCGCATTCAATAGCGCACACATGATGGGCCTACATTCCAATACGATCATCATTATTATATTGTTATTGAGTATTCTTACAGAATAACTAGCAATTAAATCATACGGATAATTAAGAGTGAAAAAAGCCCGAACATCGCGGATAGGCAGTTTAACTTTAAAACAACAATCCTTCATTCGACCACCTGGTAGAGGAGGAACACTGAAACGTGTTTTCATCCGAATAACTTCGACATGTTATATAAATAAGATCCAAAGGCTGTTTTTCTCATTTAAAATCAATAAAAGATAAATTTATAGCCAAGGTGCGCCGCAGAATAAATTTTCATGATAATTCCTCTGCCGCTTATCATATAAAAGCGAGCATCCGAGAGATTGAATCGAGGCAATAAATTCCGGCATGTATACTGTCTTCCACTGACGCATTCCCAGCTATAAAGGAATAATAAACTTACATACGAGAGAAAATTCCTCCGATTCAGTCCCTTAAAGTATTCTCTCCCATTGTTATGCAATTCAAATGACGCGTCCCTCTCATTACTTCCGCCAGCCGTTCAATGAGCCTCACAGCGGGTGGCGCAGAAACAACGCTTACTCCAAAGGAAAAACCTTCAGTCACGCGCGATTAATATTATCGTCATCTATTCACACATTTCTTCTCATTCTCCGCCTCTCTCATCCATCGCCGCCAACCACTTTCCTCTTCCTTTTTCACAATCGAGGAGCGTTGATCCTCGTTACAACCAAATAGAGTGCTTCTGATGGTTATTCTACTCGTTTAATTAATTAAAAACCTGGACTTATGTCGGCCAAGATGTTTTGGAAATCCTTTCTAAGGGAATGAGGAACGTAGGTTCTTTTCCGCGACTCATCATTTGGAAATGACAACTGGTTTGATCTGTTTTGTAACGACGACATAGCTATTCAGATCCAGATGAAAGTATTGCGGAAAAGCATCTTCGCTCGTTCATTCCTTTAAACTAAAACTAGTAATATGATCTTCATTAGAGTGATAGAGTGTGAGGGATCTGTGGGCATGTGCGGCCTCTTTTCGTCACTTACTGAGACAAAAACACGTGTTTAAATGACCTTATTTCCAAATTTAATAAGTTACTTCAAGTGATGGGGAGTTATTCCAATAATGTTTACTAAGAGACTAAATTCTTGTACAATTCTCTCTTCGCAAAATTTCAATAATTAACTCTTTGAATGTAGACAATATGCAACTCAGATTCGGTCAATTAGTTTCATACATAGTTGGTTTCATATCCGCACGTATGATAGATGTGGAATTCCATGTTTCCCTACTCCTGAAAATGAGCTAATCATGCGATTTATGTTTCTTTAAGTATACGAGGAAAACAGAGGCAAAAATGTCTGATGAGACTATGGTTTGAACCCGGATCCTGGAACTACTAAACGAATCTTTAACCATAAAATCGAAAACGATAAAATGGCTGCATCGTGGTGGCTCAACGGTTAAGGATCCACCCTACAGTAAAATAGTAGCAGTAGTAGTATTGTTAAAAGTGCTACGACATCTAAGGTCATTTCGCGCGTGAACCCCGGACGGGAATCGAACCCGGAACCGCTTTCACCAAAGTCGGACACGTTGCCCACTTGGCTATCTGGGAGCTCACCTACAGTAATTTTTTTCCCAAAAAACCCAAACATCAAATCAGGAAGCAAGGTACACTTCTCTTGTACCAGAAAACCTAACTCTGAATCATTGGATTTATAATAATAGACCATATGGATAGGAAAGTAAATAATATTTTTCAGCCATCAACTCACTCCTATCTTTTACAAATTAGCATCTGTAAAATTAACTTAATTAAAATTTTCATGTGTTTTCTTTGCTCTAAAATTGTTTTCTTGCTTTTATTAGGTTTTCTATGGGATTCATACTAGAAATCGAGGCAATTTATATTATCCCAAATCTGTCTATTTAACACAACATGGTTTCAACGGATTCACATCATCTTCAGGCGGCTGCTATCTTTTAGGAAGATTATTATTTTTATATTATTGTTTTGATTCACTGTATTACACCATTTTTAGCTGTTTTTGAATCTTTATGGATAAATATAATGAATTTCCTTCCTTCTGTGAGTTCCAAATAATAGCGAGGACACCTGAGGTTTGCAAAATAATTTATTTGAGCAACATTTTGAAAATTTGTTTACGTTTTATTAAAACACAAAACAAAAGCAAAAAAGTTGCATTTTAGAGGGTTGATTAGAAGAACATGGATTTTGTATGTTAATATCATTTTGATGTAATTAAAGACAAAATGCAAAAATGTATTCCAAAGTAGTAAAATCAGTTTTTTCAATAAATAAATATAATTTTGTTTCCATTCAAGAGCTCGAAGGAATGGGCTCTGTAAAGATTGCTGAGGAAGATGAAAAGATAAAAGTAGTTTTTTAAGCTTCAAGAAATATTTATGGAAGAGATACGTGTATATTAATGTCTAAGATAACATCGAAATAAAAACCGTCCAAAGTTACAGCACTAAAACTTTGGAAACAATTAACAAAGAATGATAACTTAAATTTAGAATATAAAATTAGCATTTTTGGATGTTAAATAAATAAAGAGAGAGAACAGCAGAACAGTCGAAAGGCAGAGAAAACTACAACAATTACTTTAACTGCAAAGACACTAGTTATTAAGAGTATTATTCATAGTAGAAATCATTATATTCACACTTGATGAATATTATTTTTAGTAATTATTGACCAATTGTGAGGAAGACAAACAAGAAACGAGTACAAAAATCCAAAGATGACCTTGAATTCGGACGTCAGTATTACTAAGGTTGTGATTTAACTTCCATACTATCGAGACTCGCAAACGGAAAACAATCTTTTATGAGGAAGGTGATATTTTTAACGCTGAACGCTGCTAGTCTAAGTAGTTTTTAGTCCCTCCGCTAGTGAATAATATAAGGAAGTGTTCAAAAAGTCATTAACGAATATATGGGGGCGTCAAAGGAACTGGGCTGCCTTATAGCCCAGTGGGTAGCACATTCATCCGAGGTGAAAGCAGCCCCGGGTTCGATTCCCGGTTGAAGTCCATGAACGCAAAATGTTTTCAGCTGTCAAAGCACTTTCACTAATACTACTTCTACTATCAACAGAACTGATAACGATATTTCAGGCGAATTTTAGGAAGAGAGCAAATAAGTTATTATTATCATCGACAAATCGTCCATTCTCTGGGCTCCCAGATAGCCAAGTGAGCAACGCGTTCGACTTCGGTGAAAGCGGTCCCGGGTTCGATTCCCGGTGGGGGCCCCCGTGCGAAATGACCTAAGCTGTCGAAGCACTTTTAATAATACTACTGCTACTACGTCCATTCTCTGCATCGTTCCGGAAAACAACATATATTTGCTTGGTAGGGGATTCTATCGTAAACTTACGGAAATGATTCGTTTCTCCACTTTCTAACTGCCATTGATAATGCCTCCGAACCCAAAGACGTGATCTTTAGGAGGTGTGCAAATTTAGGTATGGTAAAGATTCATAAGAAAGACTTTCTCCTCGTACTGCAGCCCATTCCTACCATTCCAATTTGTAAGGCGGAACCCAAAAGCTCACAAAAAATATCGAGTTGAAACTTATTTAAGCAGAAGCGTGCAACTTCCTTACAGCTGCGTAACAAAGATGTAGTCTTAATTTTGGCGCGACATTCAAAAGGTTTATCGCACGAATGAGTTTTCTGGGAAATTTTAACAAATTATGAAACCTTTACAATTGATACCAATACCATACTCTTAAGAAATCAACGAAACAAGAATATCTTATCCTGCTTGAAGGGCAAAAGTAATTCACCTTTCAAGAAAGAGAAATAATCTTAAATGTAACAGTGAGAGAAATTTCAGATGTCAAAGCATAAATGTTCCGGAAATCGCTCGACAATTAACTTGGAATCGAAAAAAGAAAAGTTTCTAATTTACGGGTCATTAAATTCGAAAACAGGTCGAAACTGCTACATTAATCAGTATAATTCCAGTTATACTCACACATGTGGGTATACATAACTTACACTTAAAATTTCAACAAGTTTTCGAAGACGAGCCAATTAGCTTATTATGAAAAAAGTCGAAATCCCTGATTTCACAGGCTCCTCAGCAATTAAATCATCTTATATTATTTTTTCAGAAACTCTTTCAAAATAAAGAACGAAAATTCAGAAGCGAAATGAGGGTATTCCTTGCCACTACCACCAATGCTCATGAACAGGCAGCCAATTTCGTGGCAATCAATGAAGTAAAAGAAAAAAAAATTACATTGGTTCGCGTGATGTGCACACGCTGCCATACTCCGACATGTGGTTATAAGACTAATTCTCCGGATGTAGCTCACGGGCCATAGTGTGACTTATACCTCGGAGATACTCGGCAGCAATCGCTTTAATTGAGCGAGCACTATGGAGTCTCCATCAGTGGCGGAAGGCACTGAAGAGACTCCAGATGCACCTTCCTCGGCCAGCGACCGACGTGTGTGGCCGCTTGATAAATGGCCGCGCTTCCCGGATAGACCCCGCGGGGGAGCTCCAATCCGTTACTGACATTTCCAAGATGAGGACACGGTGGGGGGCGTCCATGGAGAGGCGGCCATCCACCGGCTTTAGCCCCGCCCCCCATGCACCTCACGCCCCCCCACGCGACCACGAAGTGCGAACTGACGACACAAAGCGCGAACATGGATACCCGCGGCGCCGCCTAAAATACCTACCATTACCCCTTCCCCGTGTCTTTTTCCTTAATACATGGTAATAGAGAACGGTGTACGTTTATATACATATAGTCAACTTTTAACTGTGAATGCCCCGACCAACACTCCACCGCGCAAAGGAGATATCGATCCTGGGTATCATGGGTTCGATGCTAAAAGGCCCAAAAATTACTTTTCCCGTAAAAATTCATTGCGTTGATTTTTGAAAAAAATATGCACATCTCATTACGATAGAGAGTTGAAATTCACAATATCGTTAGAAGAGGAGCTTTCTTCATGCAAATTGATACAAAGAAATCCCAGAATGACCTTGGGTTCGATGCTAGGTCTTCAATTTTCCCCGTTAATAATATACAGGATATTAAATTTTTTGCTCACTTCCCGAAATGCTGGATAAATAGAACTAGGTAAGTGAATAGGATTCGTGGTTATATTTTATGTTCAAGTTTGATCGTTTACAAATCCATCCGTGGATCGATGTCGGTTCAGGTTAAAAATTCTTCCATATGAAATTTACAGGAGGCTCGGATCGAGAAATTGAAAAATATCATTACTTCAAGCAACTTTTACTCATGTGTGTTAAGTTGATTTATAGACATTTCTCTCAGCCCGATCTCTGTCTCATTCCTCTCTTGACAATTTTCAGTGGTGGACTGATGTGTCTGGGAATCTATGAACGAATTATAAACCAATGAACGGGTATTGTTATATCATCTTACTTTTTCGCCTACGTATTATTTAGTTACGATAGAATGGAATGCAGCTTTGAAATGATCAATTATTTCCCTTCGATTCCAATCATCTCCGCTCGAGCACCAAGCGGATTTTATTCTCAGAGCAACCTCATTCTCAAGCCGTGGCGTCATCAATCTTAACCTAAATTGATACAAAAACGATTCCCTTTAGTCGTAACCGTATTCGATACCCAATTTTTTTGTGGTTGTTTATAATTCTAATGAAATATTCTCTATAGAACAAAACTGGATTAATCCTGTACACGTACATGCGTGTCGGAGGATGCGTCCACACTATCTTAAATACTAACGTTAACATTAGAGGTCAGCTCTCTCTATATACATCTTATCTGTGGGAACTAAAAACACAGGTTAGATTTCTGTATTTCTGGTAAAACATGCTCAATTTCCTTAAATAGAAACCAATGGGCCATTCTCTGACATGGCTGCCCAAAAAATGGAAGTACATTGGATTGGATTTTCCACATGCAGAACGCGTAAATATTTTCGTGATTACCCTACCTTGGCTGATCTTACGGTGAACAGAACTGCTGCTGTTTTAGACAGAATCTACGAGTTATTGAAACTATGGTGAATCTTCTTAAGTTGTCCCCGTTAAAATATTTTTGATGACACTTTATCTATGGAAACTTTTGTGTTTGGTTTGTTGTGTTTTCTAAAAGTTTGATTTTACATAGCAGACACCAAAATACAACCACTAAGTATCATAATAATAGCATTAGTAATTCTTCACTAATATGTATGAAACGACCAGAAAAAGGTCGTTTTTGTAACGTTATATTAAGCTGCCATGCAAAATAGGATTGGGTAAGAAACTGTTTATTACGGAAAATAAATTTTCAATGATCTTGCTCTTCTTGGGAGGATGTACTAATTTGAGGAAATTTTTAGACATTTTGATATAATCTATCAATCTATCTATATAATCTATCTCTCTATATATTTACCTTGCTTAGTGTCTTCATTGTTATTTATATTTTCATAACTTTATTACGATCGTTTAATATAGACCTCGTTACTTAAAACTGATTCTGAGGTATAATGTAATCGGATTTCGTTTTGAATGAAAACACACCGAGAGTGGTCAATTCCAGATTCCGTCTATGTTATGGAGGGTTACAATTAGATATAGAATTAATCCCCTTAATCGGAATACTATGACATAGATGAGGGCTACGTCTCTTTAGCTATAACAATAAGTCTAGCAGTAATTGATAACTAAGTAGTAAATTGGTACCAATTTCTCCAGTCGCTCTATATTTACCGGAGGCTATCATTTATTCTTAAAAGGATACATGATGAACCTTTCTTGACTGCCGAAATTTCCTTTGATATATGATATTGAATTCTGCGAATCACACTTCTTTTACCCTAGTCTTACATATCGGAAGTTTCTAAGGTAATCCATATAGACGTTACAGGAGCATGCCCTTTATCTATGAGAGTTAGTCAGGATTTAGCTACAACATGGAGACCAATCAGGAAGAGATATACTTCTTAAGTCTTCTCAATTTTAATAATCTATTTTTAAAGATTTAAGTAATTAAAATTATAATTTTATTTCTTTTCTTTGACTTCCAAGTAAATGTTTGCCTTTCATAAAACTGAATCCATCAAAAGAGTAACAAGCAGTAATACGAATATACAGTCAGTCCGTCAGGTATTCAGACCGATTTGAACCTAAAAGTCTCAATGACCATTTGATTAATATGTAACAGCATTTAAAAGAAGTAACCTTCGGATGAGGAATTCCCTTATTCAGCATAATTCATATCCAAGTAGCTTACATTGAATTTTGCCAGGAATAAGATCTAGACAAAGGTCAAATGAAAGAAAATCTGTTCTCCGTTCCTCATCAAAGGAAAAATTCGAATATTTCGTTAATCTAGACATAGTAGCGGGAATAATATATAAATATATTTTAGTAATCAACGACGCATTAAAACCTTAGATTAATGAGTAAATAAGAGGATGGTTGTAGAAATGAGTCGACGCTTACGCGCAACTTGATGGCTTAGCAGAAAGTTGTGCCCAAAAGTGCATATTTTGTCTCTTTCTTATACTGAATAATTTTCGGTTGGATTCTCAAACATATCCCTGCGCCTCGGACAGAATACCTTAAGTAGCCCCCGGTTGATTGGCCACTAATTTACGAATCACCGGTAAACACCCTAATTGATTTCGCTCATTCCTAGATGAAAGCCTCGTGAATGAATAATACGCTTCACAATTCTTAATTTACCCTCAGACGGAAAACTGGACCCGCCCATATCTCCCTCTGAAACGGTGGAAACGTCACTTGCGTAGAAATATATTTGGAGACTTCAACGGGCGTCGCTCGCCGCCTAGTAAACTCCGTCAAGCTTACCCCATTCTCCGCTTCCTTCCCAATCCCTCTTCCATCCGCGGTGTTGTTATTCGTATGTTAGAGATGAGTGCGAGAAATAGAATTCCATCGTCGAAAGGTGTCACTAAATGAACGTTTGGTAGAGGGACCGCGCGATTGATTTACGCTCAGGGGCCGCTTTCTTGCCGCGTTCGGAGGAGGCGTTCGGGTGATTTGTGGCCCCTGCTTCTTGCCGCCGCTGTCATTCGCCGTGTCTACACGTGTGAGAACTAGCCCGCCCGCTTCTCGGCCCCCCACGATCCCCATCCTACCTTTTCATTACCCGACTCATGGCAGGGCGAGCCCTTCTTCCCCTGGCAGAGACGAACGCCCTGGAGACACTTCAAAGGAAGCCGCCGACGAGGTGGTCCCGGCGTGAAGTTGATGCTCCACTCCCCTCCCACACCTCATTTGCCTGCCCGCCCCTCATCCCACCTATCATTCTCACCTCCGCCTCCCACACCAATGCCCCCCCATTCATCCCATTCACTTTCCCCCTCTCCTTCTCATCCGAGTTAATAATTTCGAACCTCGTGATAACGTGAAAGGCATGCCAGAATTACGTGACAATACTATTTCACCCCAGATGGGACGTTTTAATGATTGATTATGATGTAATTAAGGACCATTACAGTGGCGCTAAGTGGGCAGAAAAGATGCACACCGTAATTTTGGAAAGTTGCTGAAAAGGGAAGAGGTGCTCAGGTTGCGAAAGGACGTGCCGCCTTTGCCGTCATCCCATTGGCACGCGCAGTCATAGCCGAAGATACTGCAGGAACTGATGTGATTGTATGAAGCGATGGATGAATATTCTCCGGAGTGAATGAAATATGGCTCTTTGTTCCTATAACATTAGCATGAGACTGAAAAGAAACAACTCAATTAATATTACTTTATTTATAAGAAACATGAAGCACTATAATCGCTAATATTATTTGGTGTCACTGAGTAATGACAAACAACCGCATCCACGCCATAATCCAAATTTAAACATGTCTAGGATAGCAGCAAACAGTAAATACCTATATTGAACAACAAGATTTTATTTTGTTAAAAAGTGCTTCTATAATCCTATATATAGCTTCTATAATCCTATATTATATAATCCTTGAAACGAAGGAGATAAGAAGCTAGGTTGCAATCGCTTGATACATTCAGAGAAAATACATTTGCGAAAGACGTAATTCGTGTTATGCGACCCCCTCCTGCTACTTCGGCCGATCCGACAATGAGCGTCAAGAAGATAGAAAATGCAAGGAAAAGTCTTTTTAGGGACTCGTTCTTTCTGCAAATGATATGCGATACATTTAACTAAAGAGGTAACTCCAAGGCTTGGTGTTTGCACCCCTTGCCACACGCCGAAAGGCAGCTTGCATGGTATTAATGTAGATGTAGAAGATTAACCATCAGGCAAGAGTTACTAGGAAATCTTGTATCACTTCTGAAAATCTATAAAAACTGATGTTTCGGGACTTCATCTTTTGGTAGACAGTAGAAAAAATTAATTTTTCTTCCACTATTTCTCAGTCTTGTTCTTTCCCCCAAACGATATGAAAGGTACTGAGGTATAAGTGTTGCTGAATATTGACGATCATATTAGTTACTATTTATCCAATGGTATGAAAAGTGTTATCCGTAGGGGTATTTGGCTGCATTTTCGCGGGCATTCTTCATCCATTGGATTTTGACTCAGCAAAAAAAAGCAAACGCACACCACTCCTCACCTTGTCTGGTAAGCTTTATTCCCTCTTAAGGTCAATTTGTTGCTGATGGCAAAGGTTTGAGGGTCAGATCAGCCTCCAGGGCTGAACATTTTAAAGACAAGTGGGACACTTCATTGGGACTCTATTCGTTGTAAGATGATGTTTCTCTGATTTAATATGAAAATAGCAATGTATCCTTAACTTCATTAAACCTGACTTTACTAAGACGTCAGCGAAAAAGCAGATAACAAAAGGACAAAATGTACACAATTAACTTAATTTAGGCGAATTTTACGGCTTTAATTCTACTTCATACGTCATGAATCCTTAAATAATGATGCAAGTAATATATATGTCTCATATCTAAAAGGAGTAAAGAATACATAACTCGGGTTTGGCGAGGGCGCCATTTATATTCCTAAAATATTTTCGAATGATAAGTTAAATATGAGTTCAGCCATAGGGTTACTACCGAGTATATCATCAAATAAACTATGTATTTCAATGAAAATTCAAGTACAAACATCATCAAACATAATTGGAGAGAGATAAATTCTTCATACCTTAAGGCACTTTCTTCACTGGGTTCATTACTAATTCAAATTAATAATCATAGGATGAAATTTTTCATACATTGAAAATGCTGGAAATTTCATTGAAGAGAAGGAGATATTCATTTGCTCGTTTAACTTCAAAGGGCGTCCAGATTTCCAAAAAATCGCACTTTTTGGCGCGGCACAGAACGCTATTCTCTGTAAACATATTTATACTTCATTTCCTCCGAGATCATCCGATTCACGGCATCACGGATACTTAAAGGAAGGCCTAGATATAAAAAATTAATTCCTGACGTAAAAAATGAGGCGAGAGCGAGCTCGTGACACAAAGGCATGCCTCTCACACTCCTACAAAAGGGGCCGAAAGAGATTATCCCCGACCCTCTCTTTTCACCCTCACTAAAAGTCACCGAAGTTTGCTTCCGTCAGGAAAATTTCCATTTAAGGCTTGTTTGCTGGTTAACCATTATTATAGGTCGGTAGGTGTGAGAAGCACACTAACACCGCTCGACTTTCTTCCGTACCGCCTCTTTTGAGAAGGACCTCTTCCAGAGCTAGCCGGGGCACTGACGTCGGTTTCCCACCTTTGAAAGATATTCAACCCAAAACATGAAACTCACCGCTCCTCGTTTCCTCAGCCGAGAACATAATACCAATAACAGGACGATGAAAAACAAAGATGAGTCCATTTAAGAAGATTACAACCCTTAGAAACCGAAAACATTAAAGGGTTCTCGATTGAGGCTTTATTTGCTTCGTGGACTTCAAGGATGTTCAGATGCAAATATTAGCGCTTTTTACAATATCCCTCAAGCTGTTTTCGGCTCACCTATTATTTCCTGAACCAGCGAAGAAGCCACTGGTGAAAAGGTCAGATCAACTCACATGTTCTACTATGACTATCGACGCGATCAATGAATCACACAGCAATACCATGCTAATATTCCGTCCTTATTCTCAAAAGCATATAAAGCTGTGTAGTGAATGATAAAGAACCGATGGAGGTACAAAAATAAGTATGTTCGTTTAATGTAAAAGACAAATTAGGAAACCTATTTAATCAATTCGTGGAAAAAATATCTTTTCTGAGAACGAACAAGATTTTTCTTTAACGTGACTTCAGTCAGAGTTCACTAATCATTCAAAATCTAAGTTATACCAATCAGTAGAGAAAATGAATAATAAAAATTGCTGAAAAAGGTTGTGAATTGCTGAAATTACTTGTTCCCTACATGCAGTAAAGTTACATTCGCACGACCCATTATGGATACGCATCATTCACGCCTACACGTTGATAAAAATGTTAACCCGTCTCCGATGCTTCATTGTGCAATATGAAATCATGACAATTATCCCGTCCTTTCCATTCCAATTCAAACAGCCGGGGATCCATGAGAAACGGATTCGAGTGCCATGCGGGAACGGCCGCGCAACCTGTCCGCCCCGCGGCGCGATCACTTCCCCCGCAATCCATTTCTTTACTTCGTTCGGAATCTGCCTAAGCAGACAAAGTGATAAGTGAGGTATTATACCCTCTTACCATCGGGGCGGTCACTTTCAAACGGAAAAGGGGACCCAACCAATTGCCAGTACAAATCAGTAAAGGGTCCCGGTGAGGGAGGTCACTCCGAAGGTGAGGAAGGCGGGAGGGGTCAAGAGGAAGCACCGGGTGGTCGAAATTTTCCCTTGGGTGCGTTCATTGCCTGCACCTCATAAGGGGCCAAGTCTTCCATTATGTTCTTCTTCTTGCTCATTCTTCTCCGCGCTTGGTGGTCCGCTACCCCCAAGTTTTGACTCTGGCAAAAAATAACGTGTCGGTGATCGAGCGGTGGACATCCGAGGACAGAGCCAACAAAGGATGTGGGAGGACAGTGGAACGTGAAAAAAAGTCGTTTTCCTTCCATCCTTTCTCACGTGCAACCTATTTCCTTCTGGAAGGAAGCCCCCGTAGGTAAAAGAATGTCCCGTAATGTACCGGATAAATTCATCTCTGAGCTCCAATTGGCGATGCATTTATTTGTTCCTGCATAGGCTTTTTGAAATGTCCACAGCTACCTGTCACCGGATGACGGCAAAAATGCGTCGAAAGTCAGATTTAAAACATTTTGGAATAATGTACGACGATATCGGTGCTTACCAGTGAGCGACAAGAAAGTTTTTGGGATTTCTAATATTTCTTAAAGATAACCTAATTACACTAGCGATAAAAATTTCATCATATTCATATTTCTGTTGGAAATCGCTCTATTAGTATTCGAAATTTTCTTTCCACACTGAGGATTCGCATCTATTCCAGTTCAACTCATCAATCAAACTACTAATTCCATATACGTATCAAACTAGTTAAGTTATGGAAAAATACACCGCAATCTTTGAATCTTCTAAATGCTGAACGAATCTGCATTTAATTCGAATAACAACATCTCAGCGATAAAATCTGCCTTAGGAAGGGAACAGAAAATATTATCGAAAGTCAAAATCACTCTGTCGCATAATAACATTTAATAAAGTAATCCTTAAAGTTCTTCGACAGCTGAAATGATTTCGCATATATGGGCCCCCAATGGGAATCAAACCCGGGAATGTTTCACCGAAAGCGAACACGCTACCCTCTTGTATACACCTTTTTGAAAATATTGTTTCAGTGCTTTGTTATCTATTATATATATAGACGCTTCTCCGGATATATACTCGGTGATTTTTCTGGGTAAAGACCCCGACCATCTCACTAGAGAAAAAGTGAGATATCGATCCTAGGTGCCATGGGTTCGATACTAGAGGGCCCAAAAAACGGTAAAACAAAATCGGAAAGGCCTCAGCAACCCGGCGAAATTTTTGCTTAAAGACCCGGGGTCACTGTGGAAAATCGGGGAGATCGATCCAACGATATAGTTGGATGGTATGGATTTCATTTCGTATCGCATGGATAGCATTTCGTAAAGACTCTTACCCTACTGGCCATAGGTTCGATGCTAGGACGCATCAAATTTCGCCCTAAAGGGATACATAGGGCGTCTTTTTAAAATTTTCTTTCGGGGCACTTTCTAAAAAGCGAAATAGCTAAAATTCGGCAAATGAATAGCATTCGTGGCTGTATTTCATATACGAGTTGAACAACTCCTAAATTGATCGTTGGTTCGATGCCAGGGCATGCTAATTATTCCTCCATAAGAAATACACAGGAAACTCGGATAATATTTTGAGCTGCTTCCTGATACGATTCCGCCTTGAAACCTGAGTGACAGGCGATATTTTTGCATGACGAAACCGACCATCTCACTAAAGAATAATTGAGAAATTGGTCCTAGGTATCATGAGATCCATCCTAGAAAGGCCCGAATAAGCTACATTTCGCGAAGATACGCGTGCGTTGTTAATCATTATTTTTTAATCATTTTGCGCTATACGAAAGGAGTCACGGATCCGGCGATTTTTTCTCTTGAAGAACTCAAGTATCAGAATAGAGAATGAATAATATTTCTCTCTTAGGTATTATAGGTTCGATCCTAGAAGGCCCCAGAAAGGGTATTTCCGTCTTTGTACATTGTACGCATTTTCGAAAATTTCTTTTTCCATTTTCCAATAAGATAGAGACACTTTCCGAAGATAAAAGAAAACCATCACTGAGCCGACGATCTTTTTTTCGTTAAGACGCTGAGTTTTTCACTAAGGGAAAACGGAGACATCGATCCTAGATATCATGGGTTCGTTTCTAGGTAGCCCCTAAAAGGCACTTTTCCCGTTTAAATACATTGTGCGGATTTTCAAAAATTCTTTTACGGTATTTCCCGTTTAGATAGAACGGTGAAATTCACTATATAGTTGAAAATATGGATTTCTATCGCATGCTGTAAAGACTTCTACCGTAGTGGCCACAGGTTCGATACTAAGACGCATCAAATTTCGCCCACAAGGAATACACAGGGCGTCTTTTTCAAATTTTTTTGGGCTCTCGAAACAGCTAAGATTCGGCATATGAATAGCATTTGAGGCTCTATTTCATATGCGAGCTTAACAACTCCGAAAATGATACTTGGTTCGATACCATGACGGATTAAATATTCCTCCATATGAAATGAACTGGAAATTCGATACCTATTTTAGGCACTTTCCGATACGTTTTCGTCTGAAAACCTGAGCGATAGTTACCGGAGGAACTTCTAGACCTTAATAAGGATGGACTTCTCCGCAGATATACTTGCTTCGATGCTAGGATGGATCAACATTCGCCCATAAGGTTTACATGGGGTGGCTTTTTAAATTTTTTACGGGGGACTTTTCGAAAAGCCAATCGACTCAATCTGGCCCTGAACCTTATTTTAAACGTTCACGATGCACCAAATTTCCACCACTATCTCTTCATACGAAGAGATAGTGGTGGAAATTAGGCGAAATTTTAAATGTCCGATAATCCACCATAGTACTTATACATTATCCGCAAACTGACGCAAGTGCCCGGTTTCTGCGCGGACAATTGATGCTCAAAATATTTCGTTCGATGCACTGAGGTTGATGAATATATCAATTGATTCTTCCGAATAAAAATAATTATTTGTAATCAACTTGCAAACTTTATCTTATCTCATGCTCTTGGGCGTGGTCAATCATCAATAGGCTTTCTTGTGACTGCAGATCGTTGTGAAGGTGGACGAGTTCCTGAAGCAGGCGAGGACCAAGAGTTCGACGAGGACGCTTCCGACACCGAAAGTGAACCTGGAATCCCGCTTAAGAGGAAGCAAAGAAGAAGCCGAACTATTTTCACCTCAGAGCAATTAGAAGCTCTTGAGAGAGCGTTCGAGAGGACTCAGTACCCGGACGTTTATACGAGGGAGGAATTAGCCCAAAGAACGCAACTTACAGAGGCGAGAGTACAGGTAAAGATAAATATACCACTCAAAACTTTTGATAAGAAAATATACTTTAAAGCCTGGATGTACACAAACAGGTGACGGTGGTTAACACAAATCCCTGGAAAAATTAAAGCCCAAAGTAAATGACGAGAATAGATTCTGTATACCTATCAAAAGTATTCGGCCCACTGGCCAATTTAAACCTCAACCCCTGCACCCCTGGCCCTTGCATTTTGCAGGTGGAGCACACCGATCTTATGAAGAACATCTTTCAAAGTTTTCAAATTAGGGTGACCAAAATGAATACTATAATTCAGTACCACTTATACTTAAGAATCTTTATATATTATCACAGCTATAAGCAATATTAAGACATATGTAAATGAGAGATAACATTATCTCTATCCTCTGCCAAAAATCAAATGAAAAATGTTCCATTCAGATATAGTAGAAGGTGTGAGAATAATAATTCAATCGACATTCGCGAGCGATACTTGGTGGAATTTCACGATAAATAAATATTTACTCACAAAATCTGTACATATTCCAGAAAATATGTAGATGTAATTTTCGCCGTGACCGGTGACCTCTCTGATACGTTCTTTGGCTGAGATAGTAATTAATTATTTTATTAAGTACCGAATATTCGCTCAATACGAATACCGCCATCACCACTATATTTAAAAATGAAATACTTACATCTAAAACTTTTTTTGCTGACAGCACTATAGGGATTTAAATTTATCTCGGAAATACTAATAATAATAATGCACAGGGAATCCGGTTTAATGAATGCTGAGAAGGTAACAAAATAAATTCGTCAAAACGTTATTTAACTACATATTTATAGGACTGTCGTAACCGAGGCCCTGGAAATGTGATCTACATCTACAAACGAAGAAATATAGACTCTTAACCGCAAACATCGGAATGGTTTATTTAGATTACTTTGAGAAAGGCAATTTATCACTTCTCAAAAATGTCCAAGCGCGTTATCATTCGCCGATTTTTCACGCATACGAAAAAGAAAAAATTGAGAATGATCAGTACGCCAAAGCACGTGATTATAGTAATATTTCAGAGAAAGAATATCAAATGATGCCCTCCGAATCAATCAACCACGTTATTTGAGACAAGAGCAATTTGTTATAGACTCTATCAGCTTTATCATACAGCAGGAAATGGAATATGCATTAAACGTAGCGACTAGTTTAGAATTGCAAATCGGCAAAAAGAATTTCCTCCACCGGAGATACGACACGATTCCAAATGGCGAAACTTCGCTCCTCGACTTTTTCGGCGAAAGACTTTGACCCGTAATCTAAAACACCCGACGGAAAAACAATTTAACAAAGCTCCCATTTAAAATCTTTGAACTATGTCCCGCATGAATAAAAAGCGCGAAAGCAAAAAAGACAACAGAGAAATACGGCTAAAAGTTTTTTGCGCTCGCCACGATTAATATTCCGAACGTGTTCTCTTTCAACCACTCATATCCCATTCACGGCGAGGCGGAGGAGCAGCAGGAAAAATTAGCCGAGGACGCCCACCTTCTCGGCGAAGGAAAATAAATCCTCTAGCCGTAACTACCCACCATTCACCTAAAATACTTCTTATTTCTCTTGAAAGAGAAGACCCCTTAAAAATGCTTCATTATCTAACATCACGGCCACTCATCCTATCTTTGCGGCGCGCTAGGTGTGGTTCAGCAACCGCAGGGCGAGGTGGAGAAAGCAAGTGGGAGGAGGTGGCCCTGGGCCATCTAGCAACCCTTGTCTTCCATCCGTCGCAGATCACTTCGGCATCACCGCCGCCCCCGCCTTTTCCAAGACATCCGCGATCCCTTCCGGACTCCAGTTCCATCCTGCGCCTCCTTCCGCCGCTGTGGGCTACTCACAGTACAGCGGAGGGCACATGGGAGTGGATGACCCCAGCAGTAGCATATCACCGCAAGGACAAGGGACGGGTGAGTAGCACCCCTCAATTATAAGAACTTTCAGACGGAATGAAAAGGTTCGAATTGACATGAGGTTTTAGTACATGGATGGCAAAGTAATGGTAACAGGTGTGCTATATTTTATAAAATAAGAGTCTAGCGTGTTAATATCGTGCCTCATGCGGTAATTCGTACCTTTCATTAGAAATAACCCAAATTTTAAATCCCGATGAAAGTCATAAATGATTTCTAAAATCTATCCTAGACAATAAAGGGACTATTCTAATTCTCGCTCCTCTGAAAAATATCATAAATATGAAATATGAATAATATCACCGAAAAGATGGCAAGAACAAGTTATTAGTGGCACAAGTAAAATCACAAGTAAATATCCTTCGTCATTTTGAGCTAGTCGATGACTGGTATGACGCACTTCGAACCCGGAATCCTCACTTTTCGATTCCCTTTCCGATTTGACAGATTTTTCCTTTTTTAAATTAAATTAAAAAGGAATAAATTAATAATCATCTTTTCCTTCTCTATAAATTAACTTGGCCAAAATCACGTGGATAAGATTAATGTCTTTGTTATCTACACTATAGTGGAAAATTATGACGTTCTTAGAAAAAACGACACTGAATCGGAAACCACAAAAGAGGGTTCCCCACGAGGAATGCTTTGAATTTTCGAAATATTTTTATTTTAATTCTCGGTGTCCCACGATTTCGATAACAATACTATTCCCTCTTGAAAGATCTTAAAACGGACATCAACTGTTTTATGTTGTACTGAAGATCTGTATTTCACCAGAACTATATGGAAATAATTCCGTACAAGTAACTGTGAAGGTTGTACTTCTTTTGAAATTTAAAAAATTGAGATACTTACCTCTTAGCAGAGGTTTGCAACCGATTTAGACATTCTCTCGTTAGCTCATAAAAGAAAAACTAACTGCCGGAACTGGAGTAAATATACTATAAACTTATATTTTTTATTTTCCCAATATTTTTTATTTTCAAAAATAGATAATGTGGCTGATTGGAACATGTGTGCCGCCCTGACTCAAACCACCAATAGTGGAGGAATTTCGGCAGTAGAAACCTCAATGACTACTAGACATCCGCGGCCGTACAATTACTTCGGACCCTCATTAGAGATGGGGTCCACAGAGGGTGACATGAGCCGCTATCATCATATGGGGCATCCATTCCATTCGCAATTGGGCTCCGTGCAGCACCCCTCAACAGCGGAAGGTGCATCAGTGGCAGTAGTATGGCCGAGCAGAGTTGCGGAGCTCGGGCAAACGTGGAATCAGACAGGACTTGGAGACAACTATAGGTATAGAGGAACTTTAGGTATAGATACTTTAGGTATAGAGGAACTAAAGGCCAAAGGACAGACTACGCAAAACCATGTACCAACACGAACCTATGTGTGTATGTGTGTGCTAGTACACTCATTATCCATCGTATTCTCTCACCTATCTATCATATACATAAATATTGGAAATTAAATTACTATGCACCTGGAAGACGTCACGTAATTTGTACCTGGAAAACGTCACAAATCTTTCTCTTACAGTTCCATCCTCCGCTCACTATTAACTCTCACAATAGTGATTTCGGAACGATGTAATTAAGTCAGCTGAGGTATTTCAGTATTCTATGGTTTGTCAATATGGGTCAAATTGCCTCTAAGAACTGGGAAAGAAATTCCGAGGCCCGGAAAATTTTCCCGTCTTATTCTTCAACATTAATCGACTAAAATTTTTATCGGGGATCCAACAATTTCGCTCTTACCCCAGATAGAAGCCGGAAAAAAGCCCACGGCAAAAAAAAACCCTGGTGGAAAAACACCCTAGAAGAAAAATGACACCGACGAAAAACGTAGGATCATAAAATTAGCTGGGTTGGATTACGTATAGGCGGAGCATTCCTCAAATGTAAAAAAAACACACGTACTTGTGATATTAGTAACAAATGGTAACTAGCAGGATTCGGTTATTTTACGGCAAGACATCTTCAATCCCTTTAATTCTGTTTTCCTTTATGCATCAATAAAGAATGTCTATTCCTAATCGTTATTATATCGATCCTATTATATATTTATATATAATTCTATATTTTTCTCTGGGGGATTTTCTCCGTCGGAGGCTTATTTCTTGATGCTTATGGATATTATTGGATGCTTGACCCGATCAAAATAAGATGGCCGGTTGTCCTCTCTCTCTTCTTCTGCCTTAGCTGCAACATTCTCTGTCGTTTATAACTCACACGTGAGTGGGAACATCAAGAATAGTTCTCAATTTTCATTCCTTCCTATTTCAGCGTGGCACCGACAAATAATGTGGTACACGGTGGACAGCAACACTGGGGTGGAAGATTGGAGCACTGCCAAAATGCAACAATTGCCCAGCACGGATGCAGCGAAACAGTACCAGCATATGCTTCCGCCTGTTCAGCTGCAGCTGCTCAGTCCTCACTTCCCAATGCTTCCATTCACTTACCCAACAGAACCTTCCTTGGGAACCCATCTTCCTCGACGCAGTTGTGATTAACGTCACACTTTAATTTGTCACTTTCGGTCAAACTTTCCAAGAACGCCTTCAAGACTACGTCATGGACTTGCAATTCCAAAACTGTGCTAAGTTACAGAAAATGAGGATACAATTTCAGGAAAATGTATATAGATGCTTATAAACTACAACAAAGATGGAATTTATTTGAAGCGGTTCAATGACAAATTATCAAACGAAGGATTTCATCCAATCAAGGAGGTGAAAAGAGGCAAAATATTAAAGTAGGAAGTGCAAGAGGAAGGTGGTGCTGTATCGACCAATAATGCCTATTTCACAAACATATACGGGGAATAGAAGATGTTCGTATAATAAATATGACGATTGATTTATTTATTTTTATACCATGAATGTATTTTATCGATGAATTACTGAAATATGTGCTTAGAGTTTAATGATAAATGTTTTAGAATACGTTGAGGGTTTTCCTTTCTTATATTTGGTGGATGAATCCAAAGATATTCAGTCCAACTGCTGTTTTGAACCTTATTCCCTCTAACATAGCTATTAATATCTTGGAAACAAGAATGAGGCTTACCAGAAAAGATGAGGAATTAGGTAATTTGCCTTTGCTTTCCTCACTGAGCCGAAACGCTATGAGTGGGAATTTGACCACTTGAGTGCAGAATGTAAATTATGCATTTCATAGCAATCAATTTGAAGTGATCAAAGAGAAAGCCATCAATCGGCTTCGCTCATACGTCGACCTCATAGCTGTTTTAAATACCAGTTGATAACTATTTATCTACATACTCATATTACACTATTCACCTATCACATGGTCTATAACAGCAAGATATTTAAGAGTATTTCACTGATACAGTGTCAGTGTTTTTTCTACTTAAGGAAGTTAAATAATTAAAATAAAATGAATTAACCACACACTTGTTTGTGGAAAGAGTGAAAAGATATTTTCAATAATTGAAATCCAACATCACTTCGTTGGGATTATCGAATAAAGACATAGTCAATATCATCACAAAAGAATACATAAAACTAGCCCATGATTAATCATGAGGATATTTATGATATACACTATTAATAGTACTGATATCGCAAACGCAATTACACGAGTAAAGCCTCGGTTTAAAAGATGATATTGCTTTTAATAAATGTTTCGCCCGTGCTTCCGTACCTCTATGATAAAGTTCGGATTTAAGGTAATCTGTATTTTCTCTAAATTTTCTACAATTTTTACTTTAAATTCTAAGTAATACTAAAATGATTCCACAACTTTAATTGCAAAATATTGTAACATTTTTCATTTTATAAAATTTTCTGCACATAATTTAGGGGAGATTACATTTTTATGATTGACGAGACGAGACTTTCTGTATTACCATTTGACTATCGTTAAATTTATCGCAGTCCCACTTAAAGTGAACATTGTCTCTCGGTTATAACATATGGCGGTATAAGTGCAACATTTGCACGAAGGCAGACACAAGTGCGAAGAAGAATAACATGTGTCATCCCAAAGGGCGGTTTGAAAATCAACCTATCCACCATGAGCTAAAAGAAATCCCGGCGAGGAAAGTGTAAATAGGCAATTAGAGTAGTGACTCAGTTTACCAATGCTTTCCTCACATAATACAATGAGCGTAAAACATGTAAGTTAAGGGTAGCATAATGACGTTGTAAATAACGCTTTTATGGCACCCAAGGACTAACCCAAAAATATCATCATTGAGCAGCATATCGTAACATTTCTTAGCAAGATACCTCTATCAATGCCATTTTTCAGCATCACTTATACCTCAGCAGCTTACGTGTTATCACAGCCATGAGCAAGGTCGAGATAGAAGCGAATGAAAGGTACATTTTCCTCTGTCCTGTACCAAAAGGTACAAATAAATACTACATCTATCAAGGCATTGTAACAGTATAACTATCCATCCATCAAGGTATTGCAATATTGTATAAATATTATAATTTACAAACACAAAAATTTTTCTCTATTCTGATTCAAGTCTTAATCATTATTCAGCGAACAATCGACAGACATGCATTTATTCATATAGTAACGAGTCGTTTTGTAACGTAATTCATTGGAGTTTTTTTGGGGGTGAGATATAATTAATATATGCTCGGAAAACTTTCAGTTTAGTTGACAGGCATACAAATGTAAAATTAACCTATTGCATTATCCGGAGAAGATATTTTTAAATGCCTATGATATAATCATAATTGCCGAAGGAAACAAAAAAGAACTGCCCTAACAACAATCAAATGAAAGCATACATTTATAGAGGCCTATAACTTTACCATGACCAGCAAATAATTAGCTAAATGCAACAGAGTGGAGGTAAATTCCGAGAAAAGTGAGTAGTCTTTAAGGCGTCTCCGAACGATCTCCCAGGAAGCTTGGTAATATCCTACTTGTTTAACCGCAGCTGGTCGACAACGATGTTTTAATATATTTGGTAACAGCCCGTCAGCGATACCGCTGTGCTTGTGCAAAGGAATTTTAGTCTGAAGTGCAAACAATTTGATAAATTCGTCGAATAATTTCGACTATTTGCTATGAAGGAGTAACACGTATTCCCTATTTCACTAACTTCCACTCTATTCTCATTATTAGAGTTTAATGTGGATAAATTTAAACGAAAAATTGAAAAAAATTATTTATAAGAAAAATACATGAATCCGGGAATTTGTAAAGTGAGATATAGCTGTACATACAAATAGCATAAATTATCTACGACGAAGATAATAATGATAATAGTAATAATAACAAGTCTTTGTTATAGGGTGAGATTGGGTCTCATTAGTTTCTTCTTACAACCGACTTTTAGGAAGTAATACCAGAATAAGTTTATCAGAATCTAACAATCGTGTGATCGGAAAATATAACACTAAATTAGTAACTTCAGTAACGTGAAAAAAGGTACCCTTAAATCTCATACAATTTAAGCATTAACCCTAAAATAGATCCAGGCACCAGCTAAACCTTCCTAATCCCCGGACCAGCTAAGGATTAACACAATATTGGACGATCTCTTAGGGAGATGAATTTCTAATGAAAAAGTGCTATTAATTCTGAGGGATGATGATATTTGAAATTTCTATCATTATCCGCCTACAAAGGCATCCACAATATGAGGTTTCACGTCGCAGGCAATCGTGACTGCGACTGACCTCTGAGCCATTCATCTAGTCGCCCAATGCGTTTTTGGCTCTTCGGCCCACGTAAAAGCTCGATATCATGTCAGAAGTGATGGAACGCCTAAATGGCTGCGTTTGAGGAAAAGGCCTAGCGCCGCTCCTCAACACCTGGGACGATTAATGGGGGCAAAATGAGCAACTAATCTTCATGTTCACAGCTAAGGTGCAAGAATTTAATACGATCGGCCGTGAAAAATTTGGTCGATCAAAGGAGGCGCAATGCTTACCACGGAAAGAAATTGTGCCTGTATATGCATGGGATTAGATGCAAGGAATTACATGACTAAGAGTGAGCCAATTGCCTCTCGCGAGCCACATGCACTCCTTGGTCAATCACATGCGGTTCTGAAGTGAAATTGTAGAATAAAAAGAAATAGCTGCGTGAGCAAGATATTGTTTTCCAGTGTGAACCTAAATAAATACACAATTAGGAAAAGAAGAGTTTGATTGCTCGTAATCACGTCGTAAATTAAACACGAAAACTTACAAACTGAATGTAATTACAAACTGAAGGAAACGTAATTTAAAGAAATGATTTCTAGCAAAATACTGAAAGGTGGAAGAGTTCCACCTTACTGAACTATTGAATTTGTTATGAGAAAACGTAAGCTTAGAACTTAAATTGGTTAAATGTGGAGCATTTTTTCGAATAATTTTGGCCATTTACTTTCAAAACTTTGTGACTCTACATTAACATTTGTTAATTGTTGAAATTGCTGCTTCTGAAAAAGTCCTAAATGTTTTGAGAGGAGGATTTTCATACATCTATTTTCCTTCGAGCTTGGGCCGTCACAATGGTCATATTATCGTAAAATGAATATTAACAGAGATATGCGGTCCAAATTCCATTCTCTGAGTAACTATTACGCTAAATCCGAATGTTTTCAAAGTTTTTTAAGTTGTCCTTTCACTGATCATATCGATCAACAGGATAAACATAATTAAATACCTGTCGGTATTATATGCACTGGTCAAGAGTTATATTTGTACCCAGTATTTACGCTATGCTATGAAATACCATTTTATAAAATACAACGAAATAATAAGAAATGAAACTCTCACCCTGAAGAGCTACCCGATGATAGCAACAATAATGTTGTACTGCGTCGCTAATGCCTTATATTACCTTATAATAACTTGCAGAAATATTCCAACATATTACGGAATGAGAGCTTTTTGATGGTTATATCTTTAAATGTGAACTATTTTAGGCAGAACGATGTTTTGAATTTGGATAGCGCTGTAAAGTAGAATGGTAATTTATGTGAAATAATTTGTTCATAGAATAGGAGTTTAGTACGCAATGATAAAAGAGGCAATTGTGGGAGGGCCTTCAAGTTTTCTAGGTTTAAAAATCACACAGCATTAGCCTTTAAACATAACCGTATAAATATAATATTCGTCGCAATAGATTTTAACCATGTATCCAGTTTTACAAAGACTATTGTTGCAGCCAACCTCTGTGAAAAAAACGGCAAATGTTTGACAGAAGAATCTAAACCTGTAGAAACCGTAAAATTGGTTAAGTTCTTTTAAAACGAGTTTGAATTTCATGTTGAAATTTACAGTTTGCTATTATCTGTTTGCTGTAACCACTTATGATCGAATCATTTATTAATAATAATAATANTGGGCGAGATTAAGACTAAAAGTCTCCTCTTCCATCTAACCCATTTATTCAAACTAAAGATAAAAGTTCTCTCAAAAATTAGTCGTTTCCTACTCACTGAATCATATGTTACTCATTGTCAGTGGGATGCAATAACACGCGAAATTGGAAACTGAGCTGACGGCAATCAATAATTATTCCAGTTAATAAATGACTAATCATTTTCAGAATTCGAAAGCTACACAGACCTTAACCATGATGCTTTTTTAGCTATTCCTCGAGCCATTCTTTGTAACATTAACGGCGTACAACGTATTTTGGATTAATTATACTATATTCCATGCTAGAATTTACCGAGTGAATTGTATAAGTAAACAGTATTAAGCGGATTCATATTGAAAATCGCGTTCGAGTGTAAGAAAATATAAATGATTATTGGTAATGATTTTAAGAGATCGAATGAATCCCAAAACTATGGACATACATGATTGTGAAGTAATGTACAAATTATACGGGTAACTTACACTGCAAACCGTCTGCAAGAGTTACAACACAAAGATTGTTTGATCTTGGCCACCCTACTTGCATTAGGAATGAAATATTAGCTAGACTGAATCACATCATTGTTGCATTACTTAACGGCCAGACATATGCAATGAGTTCCTATAATGTATGAATATAACAGAATGAATATTAAGTTTGTAAATAATCTTATCAATCCATTTTCTAATGGGTGAAAGAGGTGCTCAATATCCGGATAATTCTCCCAACGATTTTAATATCTAGATATTACGCCTAAGAATGTCCACCAAAAGATTTATTTCCAAGATTAGAATCGTCCAAAATATGTCCATCAAAATCGTCCACCCTTCGGGTATTTCACAATTTTCTCCCCAACGGTATGTCAAAAGTTATTCGGGTTGGATTGGGAGGTCATTATCAATGGCTAATTTTTGAAAAAGAAAATATCTATTAGTGATAAAATAGAAATTACTTGCTTTTCTTATATCTTAATGAAGTGGCACCAAATTTAGGACAGTTTAGAGTATAATGTATAGCTTGTTACTTTAATGCTTTTGTCATTAAAAATAAAACTTTGTCACCGTTACCGGTATTTCCAAAAGGTTTCAAAAAGAAACATCACCAATCCTGTTATAAATACCATTTGGAAAAATACTCATGACCTGAAGTCCCCGTTTGGTGGTTCTTGAGTGAATAATACTTGGGTAAAAACTGTTGAGCGTCAAGTCTCTGGGTGAAAAGTCACGAAATCGGTTGGATAAAATGCTTAGAGTGAAAACAATGGAACTGAGGTACTTACCGTCTATGCTTATATTACTGATTTATAAATTATTACAGCGATATCTGTATATATGTATAATGGGTGTAAACGGACTTCACTTGGGTTTAGGAAGAAAAATAACACAGTTTATTCGTATCAACACCATCATCTCATCACTGTGCTACTTCACCACTAGTACCATACACTGGCATACATGACAGAGGAATATCAAACCACTAGTACCATACACTGGCCACATACTTCACCACTAGTACCATACACTGGCCACATACTTCACCACTAGTACCATACACTGGCATACATGACAGAGGAATATCAAAATAGAATAACTCCACAATCCATAAGGAAGTATCTATCTCCAGCTCTATGAGATATTTCAACGCTCCGCGATGGAATAAAAATTGAAATAAACTCAAGAGTAATTGATAGAAATATTTATCCGAATGGAAAACAAAAGACTACGTCTGAGGGTACGATCTCTTTTCGTAAGTGAATGCCATTTATTCGATGATAAATGAGCAACGCTTTCATAAATCTCTTCAAAATGTTCTAGAAGCTGTTTCCGCGTGGGGCAATCGATGGCAGTTCAAATTAATCAGACGGATCTCCGGCGAAAAATTCTCGAAAGGATTGCGCCGGACGATAAATATCTCGCACGAAATCGACAGAATAAATATTGCCGCGGGAGAGACGGTTGAATATCTAGGCGCCGATATAAATTGCCATAATTCGTCGAATTCGTGCATTAGAACATCGTCAGTGTTATGAGGTAGTCAGACGCAACGCTTTTGAATGAAAAGATTCAAGGGCATGAAGAACGGCTTTCATCAAAAGCTTAGCTTTATACTACAATACAACTCAAATTGTTTCGAAAATCAATGCTTTGGAAACCTACGAACCAAATATGCCTCTCGGAGCTTATTGGTTTACTGCTACCATATCTTGATGAATGGAATTTACAGTAAACCCTCACATAGTACGAACCTACATTCGCCGCGTTATGTGATACCGCGCTATGTGAAACACTTGTATGACGGGGAAAACCGAGTTTCGATCCTCAATCTCAACATCTAAGTATTTGTTCGTCATAAAAAATTCCCAACACAATATCCCGGAATATAAGAATAATTTGGTAATCATAAACGAATAATTTCATGATCAGATGTTCGCATAATACATTCGGTGTTTATTTAATTAGTTTTCAGAAAAAAGGTTCCAGTTCTATAAAAAATACCAATATGATCTGTCACTAGTGAATCATTTTAAAAAACAAAGAGAGATTCTTTCAACAGATGTCACTACCTTTAGTGCAATGAAATTTAAAATTATATAAATGAATAAACTTCACAAAATCAGGCGAGGTGTTTTGGTAATCCATAATCGAAGAATATAAATGACTTCAGCACAATTAGCGCTTGCGCACAACGAGATGGAGTGAAACCCCAAAACCAGTTGTTGCTACAAATGGCGCCATTAGTCAAAACAAAAACGAATTTGAGATCAATCGGGGTTTCTTGAGTGGGGATGGGTCTTGACCGATCCGTGCGTACAGTCCTGCAATTGGAAACGAGGTATACCATCAATACCACAAAACAAGTTAAAGCAGTATCCCAGGCAGACGAAGCTGCAGATCCTGACATTTAAACGAGGATTTTTCATGGGTGCTGAAACAAAACAACTCTGCTTAATTAGGTGGCTGATCCAGGGATTGTAAAGGGGAAAGGGATTCCTTTCGATATGCTACATTGAAGAATTATGGAGTTCTGTTTTGCTGCACTCCTCATTCATCAGCAGATTGTTTTTTTTTTTCGTGATGGAGCTGAACTGAAATTCACGTTCGCTTCTCTCTGTCCCCGAATCAAGTAACATGAATCATTCCCGAACTTCTTAAATTTCGTTAAAATTTTTCTCTATAGCTTTCATCGTCGATTTCGGCCGCCTAATCTCTTCTATAGCCATCCTCCTTTCTTTTGAAAGTACATTTAGATATGATTTTTGGGACAAAAGGAGGAACGAAACCTCAGCTTCTGTAATGGGGACATTTTTCTGAAATACGTCAACAATGATTTGAAAAAAAGAATGTCATCGTCTTCGGGGTCTTTAAATAAATTTTTCCCTTGGGAATAATTAAATTAATTATTTAAAAAAACGAAAGGTTTCATTTTTTAAAGCTCTTTCTCAAATTAGGACAAAGAGGCTCCTTCTTTGGTCTTAAATTTTTTGGATGGCCATACTGAATCAGGTATGAGACACAATGAATCCATATTTCTCTACTTCTTCACTTGGCTTAGGAGCTAAGGTTGATCATTACGGTCAATTCTGATGGTGGCGGCTCGTCAGTCAACTGAGTTTGTTTTCGGATCTTATCATCATCTCAATCATATTCTCGGGCATGTTGGATTCCGTTACCCATGTTTTGGTGCTACCACATCATTTAGAGATAACATTGAATTGAAGAGAACCCATTTTCCACTATAGATTGGCGCATCTTCTGCTGATGAAACGGAGCGGGGCTTTGATATTTTCCTGTATGTTAAAAGTGTCTCTCAAGTTCCTCCATTTTATTTTGATAGTATCCTCTGAAAAAATAAACAGAACTAGAATATACTTCAGATAATAATTTTCATTTGCTGTGATCCTTATAACAGGTTCTTGGTGACCGGAACGCAGTTTCGATAGTTGGCTTATTCCATTCGCAAGTCTGCTGTAAGTACAATTTTAATCGAAGTTTGCTAATCATTGTAAACATTTTTGGCATGCAATCAAACTTTAGGAGATGAGCATTTTCAAAATAAGCACTCGATTAAATAGCGTGTACAAATACTGGAAGTTCTTTCGTTCTGTGATAAAATAACAAATAGTGAAAACCAAAAACTTTTGCATTGTATAAGTAAACGCGGGATAAAATTTGCTAAAACTGATGTATTTTTTCTGTGGCATCCTTTGTTTAGTATTTATTCAATTCCAAATTCTAATGTCCAATAAAATATCTGACAGTAAGAAAACTTTTCATTTATTTGAAAATGTAACAGATCTAAATAAGATTAGAATTGATTTGAAACAAATATCTGATAATAAAAAATTAAAATATCGTAAACTAGAATGCAATACACTACAAAAAAGTAAAATAAAATACGTTAAGTAACTCGGGTTGGAGAAGAGAATAGCCGGTAGGAGCGAAAATGTTCCGTGAGCGATTTTACGTTGCGTTGGTCAGGCCTCAACTTGAATATGAGTGTACGAGTGTATTTTGTAGTGTATGAGATCCTGCAGAGAAGTGTTGCATTCGAGAATTAGAAAAAGTAGAGCGAAAGGCGATACGTTTCGTAAAATATTGTTACGAGAAAGCAGTAAGTGATACTCAAATGCTTCGGGACGCAAGATGGGAATCTTTAGAAGATAGAAGATTTAAAGAAAGACTCAATTTACCTCAAAAGTTCAGATATGGCACTTTCGCAGAAAATGTAGCCGATATTATGCGTCCTCCCTGTTGCATAGGCCGTTCTTATTATGAGAGGAAAATCAGAGAAATAGGTGCTAGAACAGATCGTATCAAAAATTCATTTTTATCCGCGAACGTTACGCGAAAGTAATCGATTAGGCAAGTAGAGTCATGGCGCATGCACCCTCCTCTGCCCCCTGGGGCACTGTACAGTCAACTGCAAAAGTCTGTGGGGAAGTTCTGTCGCTACTCTAGCGGCTAAACATTGCACTTAAAATTTCTGTTGGTACTACGTGATTTGCAGGTAAGATTGAAAACAGCGATGTAGTAGTAGTAGTAGTAGAAGAAGTTTATTTAGAAAATTATTCTAATAATTACAATTTTTATAAAGAAAATTCAATAAGACAACAATATTATAAATTCACAGATATAGCAAACAATGATAAAAGATATAAGA
>KZ308445.1:708511-744548 GCA_000376725.2 Ladona fulva
AACTATTAATTAAATTAATAAATTATGTTTATACCTCGGTTAAGGAGCGAAAAGTAATGACATCAGTAAACAACACTTCCGGGAATGGATTATGAATCCGCAAGATTTCTTCGAATTCACTAAGCAAATATCTAAGGATGTGCAAGTACTCGAAATATTTGGAACTGACCTAGACCTAGACAGATGGCTGCAGTACATTCTTGTTAAGTGCCTAGGGTAGTTCTATTAAAATCATTACGTGTGTTTTTAGGACTTGGCAGCTTAAGAGAAATGGAATAACGTCTAACGAAGGGACTATGTATGGATTTTAATCCGGAACGAATGACATTCGTAAGCTGTATAAAAGCTGTATATACAACCGTATAATTAACTGACAAAATATAAACAGGTTTATATAATATAACAGGCAAGATGATTACAGATAGACTACAAGTCTACATTGATCGCGCGTCATTAGCTACGTAATCTTAATAGTACTGCTGTTAATGCACCAAGAACTGACATGCTTATATCTTACCCTTATGTTAAAGACAAATTTTGATAGTTCTTTTTTTACATGAGTTGTTCTAATGAAAGCATTTATACCAATGGAGGAGTGTGGAAAAACAATTATCAAACACGAAGACGAATGAAGATATTATACACCCTGAAGGTAAAAGTTGCTTCACTATCATGCTACTGAGAACATCCGATCTGACAACTCTAGATTTAAGAATGATGGTTTTATGCCAGAAATTGTTTAATAGTTCAAATAATATTAATATCTACAGCACTCGTAAAAGACATGCATAACCCTCCATTTAAAGCGAAGCAACCATAGGAAAGCTGAGAGCAAAAGCAATTACCATGTAAGTCACTACGGTAAGCAAACGAGAAATGTGCAGAAGTGGAGAGAACGAGACGACAAAGATATTAGAATGAGGAAAAAAACTCCTCCAACAAAAGAAGCTTATTGGAGTTCACAGCAAGGAAACTCCGCTTTATGAGGTTCCTCCTGTAAGCCACATCAAAGAATTCAGTCGCGAGAATCCTTCTGTCCACGCCTTCCCATCCTACCACCTCCATACATTTCGCCTTTCCCCACGTATTCTGTCACGTTATATTCTGTTTCCCTTCATATCACAGGCATTTGCTCGCAACTCCTTTCTTCCGCTGCCACTCCGAAATCCGAAATTAATCGATAAATATGTCTCTATGAAAGAATGACATCCAAAAAAAAAAAACGCTCTCATCTAGAATCTAAACTTAATGCTTTGATTAGTTACTTTGGTAGGATATTATTTCATTTCCATAAAATGTTCACAAATCGATCTGAAGTAATTCAACAGAACGAACAGGACACTCTTCATCATTATATTCGAATTCTTGCATAGAGAGATTACATCAGATGATTACATTCGACAGAAAAGGAGGAGGAAAAGAACTGATAGACGTCGAAATGGTTTATAACAAACAGAAAGAAAACTCGAGACGATATTTCTATAATAAATTCTCTTCATACAAGTTGCTATAGTCAAAGTAGATGAACACTCTACTCCGCTAAACCTTAGAATAAATACAAAAACATACACCAGTAAACACAGAAGATTGGAAGAGAGAAAATTGGCCTAGGAAGGTAATGCATTGCGATCACTGCATTATATATGTAGAACCCAGTTATAGACAAAATACATATAAATGGCTAACTACACTATAATTATTCCTAGAGACAGAAGGATTTCTGTTAAGCAATTAAAGGCAACATAATGCATACAATAGATGCCACAGAAAATACATACTAGAAAAGTGTTAGATATAGACATAAAAATATCATCAATACAAGGAAACAATGAAATACACTATTAAAACACTGGCTGACTGGAACAGATTACAGAAAGACATAACACAGCCAATATTATACACCAAGAGCTGGCATTAAAATATCAATAAATAGAAATACGCAAATATAAATAATAAATAAAAGTATTTAATATTATAAATTCTACTGGGACCGAAGAATGCATACCGATAAAACAGCTTTCACAACAGACAAGGCACAGTCTTACCGACAGGAAATCAAAGAAAACAAACTTCGTTGATGTAGCCAACAACGCCAGTATCAAAAATAGAGGTATTAAATCAAAACAAAATAATTCATACAGATATTAATAAACAAGTGTTCTAAATTAAAATCTGTAGTGAGAAAATTCCTTAATATACCTATAACTTAAAATAGAAAAAATAATACGTAAAAATAAACCCAAACTAAAGAAATAGTTTGAACCTAATCCCTTTGGTTAACTTAATTATTAATAATCATAATAATATTAACTTCAATATGTGTTAATAAAGGCGAGATTGAGAATTATTAGTCTCTTATTACGTCTAACCTTTTGTCATTAAAGATCTAAAAGAAAGAGATGGATACTGGGAATTAAAAAAAATGAAAAGAAAAAGAGAATTTTTTCTTGTGCGAGTAAAATAACGTAAGTCTGCACAGAGGACAAAGTAAAACTGAGCAGGATAACAATCCCTAGAAGGGAGTTGCGAAAATTCTACGAATCCTACTGACAGTTGCAACTCGACTTTGAAACTGAAATTTAAAAAAAGGGAGGGAAAAAAATGTGTCAACAGGAAGTCGAAAAGATTACACAAAAAAGGACGCAATCGTAAGAAATCCTCTAATAAAGAAGAGAGAATCCAAACGCCCATCATTTAATCATCTTTTCCAGCTCATTTATTACAAGATTATGGATACTTCTGCAGGTTTGGAGGAGAGAGCTCATGTTCATTACGAGAAGCAGACAGAGATCGACGTAAGCTAGAGTGTGACACTAGATGAATTTCATAAAATCACTCATATGAAACAATGAACTATCGGTACTTCGCTCATTCACTGACGTATATTATTCAATCCCAATTATTTTGGTTATTTGTGTGCAGTAACGACTCGAGCTATGGGCCACCTGGGCAACTGCCCGGGGTGCTGAATCTTAGGGGGCGCCATTCTGACATAACTTTCAAATGAAAAACTGCCGAATTATTTCATATTTCCGTCACGAACGGCGAGAACTCTTAATAACATGGTTACAGAAAACTCTCGGCGATAATTTCTGTGTATAGAGGCAAGCGAATGCAACATTGGACAACACTATAATTTCCGTGACAAAAATATTCAAAAAATAAACGAGTTTCATCATAATTGGGAATTTACTTACAATATTTAAAAATGAGGATGATTATGATTGAAAGAAATATTGAAAGCAATTTTTAGTAAAACGTAATGACAATGACGACCATGATGTAAATGGACCAAGAAATTGAGGAAATGATTATGTCGTTGCCTGAAAATGTTCCAGGCGATTATCTGAGCATCCTGATCCTTCATTTCGAAAATAACATACTTGCTAAATTGGATTAGACCGAATTAATCAATATATTTGCAGAGATGAAAGAACGCAAAAAGACAACACATACGCTTACTCCTTTGAAGTAATAGTCCAAAACTTGCACCTTTATGTCCTTGCAAAAGAAATGAACAAATTTTCCGTTAACATGAGTCTATGGATGAAGTCGAAATATCCGATCTTTCTTTATCACCGAATTTGATTTTCATTGACAATCATAACTTCCGAACTTTTTGTAATTATAATTATTCTGAAGAGAGTATTTTTGGTTAACAATGGAACCTTGACCGGTGTGGCGAATGGAACTCAATGACTCAATCAAGAATAGGTTCTTTGGTGAAATATAAAGACCATTATGTTCCAGTTCTTCCTATCTTTTCCTAGTTTCTGAATAAAATGAGTTTAAAAGTCAGCTTGAAATTTCGATGTGTTATTGAAAGAAAATTTCAATAACACATCGAAATGATAAGCATTGCTAATCGAGGTGTAGTGATTTTTCTGATTTCTTTTTTTTCTTCCGCAAATTTCATTCCTTTTCGTAAATATTTTATCAATAAACGTTACATTCAGAAAATTCAGGTCACATTCTCTTTGCCGTTTTTAAGCTTGATTAATTTTTGCTGAATTATAATGAGAGTAACCTATTCGTTAGATACATTATTCATCGACGGTAATGTTTTCAACGCAGATTCTCGCAATTTCATTGTCAATGTCTATGTTTGTACCCTGCAAGCCGCCTTTCGGCGTGTGGCAAGGGGTGCATGCACCATGACTCTATTTCCTTAATCGATTATCGTTCGCGGAAAAATGAGTTCTTGAATCTATTTGTTCTGGCATCTATTTCTCTGATCTTTCTCGTAATATCGGTACGGCCTATGTAGCATAGTGAACGCATTATATCTGCTACATCATCTCTAAACGTGCTTTCTTTGAATTTATCCAGTAAATTGATCCTTTGTTGAAATCTTCTAACTTACAAAGATTCCCATTTTGCGTCCTGGAGCATCTGACTGACGCTCACTGATTTATCGTAGCAATTCTTCACAAAACGTATCGCCTTCCGCTGCACCTTTTCTATTTTTTTAATACAACACTTATCGGCAGGGTTCCATACACTACACGTATACTCAAGATGAGGTCTGACTAACGCAAGATAACATCGCTCGCGAACTTTTTCGTCACTCCGACCGACTATTCTCTTTACGAAGCCGAGTTTTTTAAAGTGCTTTTCCGCATATATTATGGATATGTGTACTCCATGTTAAGTTATTCGTGAGAGTTACTCCAAGATATTTCACTGACTCTACTGTTAATAAGTTTATCCCACGGAGATTGTACGGATAATCTTTAATAATAGATTTTCTTTCGAAGAAGTTAACTACTGTACATTTGTCTACATTTAGCTCTAATTGCCAATCATCGCACCATTTCATAATGTTATCTAAATCATTCGACAGGGTTAGTCTATCCTCTTTACTCTCTACTTCCCTGTAAATTACCGTATCGTCTGCAAATATCCTAACTTTACTATCAATAAGATTGCTAAGGTCGTTAATGTATACTGAAAATAGCAACGGTCCGATTACACTACCCTGCGGGACGCCCGAGGTCACCTTTACCACGTTAGAACTAATACCGTCCAGCACTACGCGTTGCTCTCTATCGGAGAGAAAGTCCTTTATCCAATTTATTACCTCTGCATTTTTTCCTGCAACTTTTAATTTGTACAATAATTTATGACGAGGGACCTTATCGAATGCCTTCCGAAAATCTAAAAATACCGCGTCGACTTGCCTTTTATTTTCGGCAGATTTTAGGATATCGTGTACTAATAATGCCAGTTGAGACTCACAAGATCGAAATGTACGATCTTGTGAGTCTCAACTGGCGATCGATGTACGCTCCTATTTTGAATCACTTCCCCAATTTCTAACTACCATCGCCAACGTTTGCTTTGAATGATTACAAATTCACTATTTCAGCAACTTTGATGTACAATTACATTATTCTACAACAGATACATCACATCTAGAACAGCATGTACATTTAACAATCCACTTAAATACCGACCACACCACAATACACCACTTCTTCAAAATCCTTTCATACACTAATACAGGATATCAATATATAAATAGTTTCCCATCAAGCACAAAAACTTCCAAACAGTAATTTTAAATAATTTCTTATAGAAATGTATCATTTCCTTGAAAAAGTATTAATACCACCTTTCAAGAATTACTCCATATGTACGATTTTTCAGGGTTCCTGATAGGCCTTCACGGCTACCGTAGCGGCCACGGGGCCCACGAAGGCCCCGCCGTTCATCACCCTACCCGTCTCACATTTCGTTATCGGCAGGCTCACTCGTCAAGTTTTTTATTTTACTTATATTCTTTACCTATATTTACTTAATGAAACATTTAATATTATTTGGGAAAGGCTCGAAGACTTTTACAGGTAGAATTTTCCATTCCTCGACTGTTCTATTTTGAAAAGAATATTTACATTTTATAACTTTGAATGTATGATCGTGCCTACCTAAATAGGCCGCTTCCTCAATTCTGTCATGTATTTCCTTAAACACAGGCTTCCCAACGAATACCTTATAAAAAACCGGTAATCTCTGTTTCATTCATTCATGATTCAAAACTCTCCCAACCTAAACCTTTCAGCATCTGAGTCACACTGCTACGTTTATCACTTAAACCTAGCTGCCCTTCTTTGCACTTTTTTTGATTCTCTTTCATCTCCTATTTGATAAGGGTACCATAAACATTCACTGTATTCTTGTACAGGCCCAAAACGATGTGTACGCAGTTTCTTTTCCTTCTTATTCGACCGTTTAAGAGAACGTATTAAAAAGTTTAACGTTTTATTAGCTTTTCCTATGATTTTCTCTGTGCGTGCGTTCCATTTGAAATCATTGCTGAAAGTAACACCTACGTATTTCACCTTGCTCTCTTCTCCAGAACATTACCACCAATATTATATGAATATGGAAATTTGTTCCTGTCAAAGTTAATGACTTTGAATTTACCTGTGTTGATATCTGGATTGTTCGAGGAGACCCATTTATTTAAGACATCCATGTTGCTTTGTAATTCGCTATGCAATCACCGTTATCTTTTATAACTCTGTATATTACGCAGTCATCCGCAAATAAACGTACATGAGATTTTATTACGTTCAGCATATAGTTAATGAGCTAAAAATACTATCGGCCTCAGTATATTACCCTCTGCAACATCAGAAGCTGCTTAATAACTTAATTGGTTCTGACAATTCATTTCCTATTTTTACCGCATGTGATCTATCTAGAATAAAGGACTCTGCTCATCTTATTATCCTTGGATCTACCGCCTTCGTACTTTTTTTGCAACAACAAACTGTGACCAACCACGTCGAATGCCTTTGCTAAATCCACCACTAGGCGTCAACCTCATCTCCTCTGTCCTGTACTTCTATTAAATCTTGATATAGTCCTAACATTTGTGACTCGCAAGAGAAACCTTTCCTAAACCCATGTTGGTTGTCATTAAGCCATCCCTCTGCCTCCCAAAATTATTTTAAGTAGTCCGCGATCATCTTTTCGAGTACTATACACTACGCTAGTTCGGCTGAATGGTCTGTAATTCTTTAAGGACTTTTCGCTTCCCCCTTTATGAATAGGGACTACTGTGGTAGTTTTTCAATCTTCTGGTACCTGACTATTATTAATGACTACGTCGAAAATTCTTTTTAAATGAGGAACTATTTCCCGTTTTCCTAGCTTTAAAATTTCGTTTCATATTCTATCTGGGTCATGTGATTTGTTATTTTTTAACTTACTGATTCTTTTTAACATGCCCTTAGAACTTAAATTAAACGGAAGATATAAGTTAGCCATACGTTCGAAGGAATTAAAAATTGCGAAGTTTCTTCCTTCTAAAGTTTGCTCAAGTTAAACAGTCAGGATTCACTTCGCAAACAGAAAAGTTAGTGTGAGTTAATTCCCCCTTGCTTTTCTGCCCGTGTAAGAATGCTACTAGTGGAAAATGTGCAGCTCAACGATCCTGCGAATAAAAGTAGTATTCACTAAGAGGCTACTATAATGAATCCTATCACTAAGCATCACTCATACCTTTCACATTCTCACAGGAATAAAAAAGACTGAGGCAAAGTTAACGGAATATATATTTTCCTTATCTTCCTGCAGCAAAAGACAAACAAAATATATTCATCAAAATATGGTAGCAAGAACGATAGTAATTACAATACCTTTAAGAGTTAAAATGTCCGGTTGATCTTAGATCAGAAATAAATGTGTTTCGGTATTCCATGAAAGGGTAGGTGTTAGAGATTTAGAGAGAGACCTTTCCTAGAAAGGTCGAACGCTGCTGAATTGCCAATAGATTTGGTTGAACGCCTTAAGCCTGAAGTGAAGGAGGAGTTCCAAGAAAGTTCCTTTATTCTGTTGGAAGTTTTATCTTGGCAGCGTAGAGAGAGGAAAATTCTATTCAAACCTCACTGAATCCGCAAATTCTAAGGAATTGCCCATTTTTCACATTTTCCCCTTAAAGGCGATCTGCAATGACAACGCCCACAACAGAGTGAAAATTGTTGTTTAGTGATCCTATATCGAGGAATGTGTAGATGAATTTAAATCAATCCGGAGAATATCCTGTAATTCTTCTTCCCGTCCTACTTCTAAGAGCATTTGTGCTAGAATTAAACTTACAGGACCCATTTTTTACTTTCCGCAGCAAAACTGTCAAAAAAGAAACTGTACTCGTACATCACCATGCTGCCAAACCGGTCGATTTATGAGTGCTGTGGTACCTCAGTTAACGGAGATTAATTCGGAGTCATCGAAGTTTGTCAAAATATGATTTCCCAAGGGGTTTGCAACCGTAACATATGAATAGAAATCGGAAAAACTGATAAACCCTTCTATAAGAAAGACTTAATAATTTTCGTAGCATTCATAGGGGATTAAGTATGGATAAAATTAATAAGTATCGCTCATTTATCAGTAACGTTCGAAAAATTCTAGGTATGAACAAGGCTGAAACAGAAGCAAATAAAATATATATTTTCGTCCACCTCGCTTCAAAAGACGAATGAAAAATATATTGTGTCAGGATAAAAGGGTACAAAACCATACACCAAAATATTCGTAGCCTTATTCTATTTTTAAATTGCTAAATCCAAAGTTTGCGTGTTCCATGGGAGTACTTAATTTGCGTTTTATAGGACTTTTAATATTTTACATCAAATCTCCTAATTAAGGCTAAGAAGTCCAGTACCCTCATAACAATTTCATTCCATAATATTTCAATGAAGGTACTGATAAAATTTTCTAAAAATTCATTTTCTGGGGTCATTTGTTAGTCAAGGCATCAATCTTGATCATGATCCTCCTTCATCAAGGAAGAGTTGAAAAAAGTGCCATTCATAAAAACCGTTTTCGAGAGTAGAAGCATTAATGACAGTCGGATTTACATATACGCCACCGGCATCATTAGATTTACGGAAGTGACACACACTATTACTTCCCTCTTAATATTCCTTACCCAATCACACACTATTACTTCCCCCTTAATACGCTCTATTATGAAAAATCTTTTTTACAATATCCTTATTCAAACCTGGTGATAGCTTTACGCTGTTGAAACCAGCTGTGTAGTTTTTCACTCTTAGAGGTATTTTGGCAAAATGTTTGTCTATTTTCCTCGTGGAATTCATCGTAGAGACAGCTTCGCGGATTAATTATGATTTCATGATCCCGCAAATCATCTAATTCGGCCGTTCTCGAAGAAGCACCAATGGCTTCAATTAACTAAGCCTATAAATTTCCGAAGGTCAGTAGCAGCGGAGGTGTGGTGGAGAAAGCATAGAGTAAGGATTCCCCTGTTGCAGAAAGAGATGCAACAGTGACTCAAGTGCTCTCATTTCGAACTACATAATGCACGCAACGCACCGCTTAAATTTTGAATCTTCCACAACCAAAGAAATCCTGTGGATCTTTCGCCCCGTAGATTATTTCTGTGTCGATTGAATTATACAGTAAATTCTGTCGATATCCTCAAGGTCTCCCCAATAACTCTCGGAAAAAGAGCCTTTAACACCGAAATTAAAAGAAAAATGCTGCTATAGATAAATTTCCATTAACCTCTTAAGATGGTAGTCATATGAACGAAATAACAGTTAATTCTAAAAAGTTTGAAAATCGCTATTTAGCCAGAAACAACGTGTTTACGTAGTTATTTACCGTATATACATTACATGACTCTTTCGTCGAAAACTCAAATTGCAGACACATCGAATAAACAAGTGGCAGAGAAGATTTTGGTCGGTTGTTTTGCGATTTCTCATTGCATGAGAATCACTGCAGTTAAGGAATTTGTTATTCATCACCAACTGTCAACATGGTAAAAACAGCTTCATCATAGAGTGAGATATGACCAAATAAAGTAATAAATGAAGGCACTCTCTCTCTCTCTCTCTGACAAAAATACGACGAGAAGGCACCCAATCGTATGAAGCATCCCTTCTCAAGCGAAACGATCGCGGGCCACGCCGCGGCGTGTAATGCCAAGATTTAAATTGGTTTTCTTGCGTTATTTACAAGGTTAGAGGTTTTGTATTTGCACAGAAAATAAATTCACTATTTTCTCCGAAACTTTCCCACTTGAAGTATTTCTAGACCAAATAAGACGAAAAATTTCTTGCAGAGCAAATAAGACCAAAAATATCTGGCGACTACTTTCTTCAGTACTTTTTCTCATAAATTCTCGACCTCTCCAATAATTTCTATCGAATATTTGCCTAAAAAACGTTTGTCTGCCAAATTAATAATACTAACGGAAAGAAAATGATTTGAAGCAGAATTTGATGTTAAACATTTCTTGTTTCCTAAATTTGAGAAGTAAAGGCACCCGTTCAAATAAAACCGGAATAAAGTCAAGAATTTCATTGAATTTGTTTCTGCGATTATGTTATTAATTAACCTAAAATAAATCACACTGCTATTTCCGGCATTACTTTCACTCAATACTGAAAAAACTTTGAAACGATTTTGACTAACTTTTTACTTTATGCTAATGTTGCAACAGCAAATTTCTACAATAGGAAAAGCACGCTCTTAATGGCGGGAGGCGGTCCTTCGTCCTATTCCATTGGCTCCCTATTCGAAGAGATAACATCTTCTCTCTCACTCTAACCCACAAACATCCAGTAAACAGATAATAATTGCCGATCATTGCACAATTTCATAATTGTATAATCTTCGATGTACACTAAAGTGATAACGGGCCGCTTACTGCGTTTTGCGATAAAATGATGGAATGATTTTCGATGGAAGATGTTAGCATTAGCATAAAACGAAGAATCGAAAAACCAAAACAATGTGTACTCATTGTTAGAAACTGATTTGTAGAGAATATATATAATTCTTTTATTTGTCATCAAACATACGAATCAGCGTATCAGCATATGAATTATGAACAGGAATCTGAGGAAATTACGTTTCAATTCGAAAGTTACTCATAACCTTGTTTTAATGTACCTAAACAACCAAGGGCTAAGTCATGCTGAAATGTTTTATGAATTTGACTGCTGATTTTGTAATAGAGAAGAATGGCTCGACTTTGCCGTTGAAAAGCAACTTTGAAGAAGTCTATTCCTACTATCCGATAGCATGAGAATAAATGCGTTTAATGAATGGTTAAGATAGCAAATTTAGAGGAAATGTGAGAAACGAAAACATCGAATAAATTTGGTTTTTTTAGAAAAATATGAAGTCATACTCGAAAGTGGGAAAACAAATTCCTTGTTCCGAATTTACATGAAAGATATGGTACAAAAAGAGTAATGTGAGGCTCTTCGCAGACGACCCTCTTATATAAAAGAATAATAATGGCGGAAGATACATCCATATTACAGTGCGACGTGGACGTTATTTTTAAACGGTGTGAAGATAGGCAGCTCGATTTGAACGTGGAAAAATGTGTAGCATGACCCGCTCCCCAACAATCGAGATAGTGAAATGTATAGGAATTAAGATTTTTCTACTTCTAAGACTCAATTTCTTTATACCTTTCCCGAGCTTTTGTATTCCCTTCTCTCCTAACACTCCTTTATTTTAGAGCAAATGTAAGCTTAGAAAAAATTGAGTCTAACTTATTTCTCTGCAAAATTTCCTAACTTACCATTTTATCAAAGTAAAAAGGACGAAAGATAGATGAGAAATGTAAGCTCGAAGCAAATTCTGCCCTATTTTCTCACTAGGAAATAAATCTGGCGATTTTACATACAGTAATCTTAACAGTCCTTTTCAAAAGCATAAATTTACATAACACCAAGAGAATAGAAAAGGAACATAGATTTTTAAGGATATTGTCACTTCATTTTTAATAGAGTATACTTGTACATGACCAAAGAAAGAAACAATCAGATTGATGTATTTTATCCTGATTTTGTAGATAATTTTTACAATATCTGGAGATGGCTACCTAAGAGAGACCCCTTTGGATCTTACAACATCCATCAGCCAAATTATATACGTATGGTTGCTTAATTAAGATAATACCACTGAATTTACTAAGGTTCTTCATATGAAAAAAGAGCTAAAGACTGATATGAGAATATTAAAACTGCTTTTCTGAATCTGAGTGGGTTGAATGGCCTGCTTTCGTCTTAAATCAAATTAAAAGCGTTTCTTGTACACATCGAAGAAATAGATCACCTTTTACTGTAGCTGCCAAATGATCGTTCAGAAACACTGACTTTTTTGTTCCTAGAACAACATGTGATACATAAGGTGGTTGGCCAAAACGAATTTACGAGGAAAAAATACATGGGATCATGCGAATGAAACCTGTACCAAATAGCAATTATACAGATAGGTAAGTTGCATATAATATAGTGAGTTAAGTTTTTCGATCTCTTGTTAAAGAAATAATCGCTATTTCAAGCTGAAATTTCTGATTGTTTAAGTTTCGTCGTTACGAAGTACAAATGCAAGTCGATCACGTCTTTTTTAAAGAAAAATCAAGGTGACTCGTTTACTTAAAAGAAATCCTGTAATAAAACTGCGATGGCTACGAGAATTCTCTGTTTCAGCTGATGATTGGTTGAAAAAAGAAGAATAAAAGCTAAACTATAAGTGAGAATGTTCAGTATTCTAAATTTATTAAGAAAGAGGTAAACCTGAGAGTGTCAAAATATTGAAAAAATGTTGTTCTAAAAAACATAGTCTAAACTTTTCGCTACTTAATGCACCTGGTTTGATGTAAGTTTTCGTAAAATTGACGACGTTACAGCTTTTTTTACCGATGTTGCACTCCAGCTGGAGGAGCAATTATCGGTTATTCCAACTACCGACAAGGTACTTGTTTACTTGGATTTCAAATGGACCTTTGTTTACTTCAATTTTTGCCAATGAAATCAGATTCCCATCTTTCAGCCAAGCTTCTTCTGTAATATTTTCTCTTATTCTTGGTCCGTCTTTCCGTCAGCCGAACTAAAGATGACTTATCCTTCTTGGATTCATTGTCAAATTCTTTTTCTAGGTGCCCTCTTCAAACTTCCCTTCTAATTTATCGGGTTTCTGACAAATTCTATTAAACGAAGAATTGAAATCAATTAAAGATTTTCTGGTACCAAAAATTAAACCCTCTTCAGGTTTTGGGATATATTTTTCCTAGAGATTTAATTAGTCTTTCTGGACACTTCCAAAGACAGTTACTGCTGGGAAACGATCATTCTCAAAATGCATATTGTTAAAGAAACGTTAACATTCATCGATGACCCAAGACAAGCTAACCAATCTGGTTCTCATCAGCATAGTGAATGAAATTTGCGATGGACTTGCTTTCGATGATATTGTACAAGAATTCGCAGTTGAGATAAATCAAAATGTACAAATTTAAATTAAATTTTATTATGTATTTGCCTTCATTCCCTTAATGCATAATTATTTATGTTGCAATACAATTTTTATTGAAACGTTTATGTTTAGTAGCGAAAAATTAATTTTTCACACAAATCATATCTTTTTAAGTTATGTGCATTGCGATGATAATGATACTAAACATTAATGGGTACTATTAACTTATAATGACCATTCACTACGTAAAGATATGGAATATGCAAAATTAGTTGTACTGTTTTGTGACCAAGGTAAGCTGGGGAACGAAGTCATGAAACTATTTTTCCAAAGCATCACGAAATCGATTTTACTTGCAAATCGGGTAACGTAAAGATTTGCTATTTAATTCTTAGCGGTAGCAAATTATGTTCTCACCTTGAGTGCGGCAGTGAATAACTAAATTGAAACTGATATTGATAGATTCACTAATTTATTAGCATTCTAACTTAAATCAGTAGCGCCTCAAATTATAAACATTCTATTAATACATTTTTTCATAAACATATCCGATGTTGAACTGAGCGGCCATTGCAATTGTAATCTGAGCTAAAATTCCCTCGTCTCCGCTGTCCGAAAGTAACAAAAAACAAACTTTTTGAAACAAAAATAAAACTAATAGATCGAGTAGGAGGAAAAAATCCTCAATGAATCAAAGTCAAGATTAGAAGTTTAATATAAAATTGTTGCTTCGTAAAAGCTTTCCACGCTGATGTTTGAACTGACACACCCAAGGCGCCCCATTACTTCTGTAATGATCGCTTACTTACTTGCGTAAATAGAGCATCCACATAATTTCATTCCTATTACTATTAACTTGCAGAAGATACTGTGATCTATATATAATAGTCTTACAAGGAAAACAACAGGTTTGTGCCCCGCGGATTTACACTAAACTTTCAGGACACGTTCCTTGCACGAAAATAACAGACATGTGTCCAACCGTTCAACACGATGCGCCTTTGTTTATGCAAAATTTGCAACTGAAAATCGAAGTTAGGCAACCACGCAACTTACGTGCATTGCCATAAATATAGCGAAATTTTCCATCTAGAGAAATATTTATCCCGTTTTTGTCACAAACAACTTATTTTTCCGCTGATTAATTTCATCTTCTTACCTTCCAGGCGTTTTTTACCTTCCTCGTCAACAGTTATTCAAAAATACATTAGGTAGGTACTCCAGTATCTATTGTGTTGCTACATGTGGGTTATGGAGTCTCAGGCTTAACTACAAGTGTCTTTGACTTTGCCCTTTTATTCTTATCCAAAGAATTAAAATTCAGCGCTTCGCAATCTTGGGCCGATAGATTTTGAAGAACACATTGTATAAAGCAACGTAAGATTACAAATTATGAAGCCAGTAGTGATATTTCCACAATAGATGACGTTCTCTCCGCAGCAGAAATGTTTCAACGACAAACCATTGCTTTAATTCGTTAATTAAGTAGTTAACGCTGACCAAGCTGGTTGTGAATATCGGGTGAAAGTACGGTGAACGTTAAGTATACGGGGAGGAAATAAACGGAGGTAATTTTAGGCAGCATAAGTAGAATTACTTATACATATACAGCGCAGTATTCGTTAAGTTTGTCCGGAAGACTACTTCCGAAAGTTTTCCTTCGTTTACAAGAGCCCAGTGGTACTTTCGGTCCTTGAGTTCAAAAGGAGGGAAAAGAACTCACGGAAAAATTTAAAATATATTTGTTGGTTCCTCAAAATCAGAAAAATTTACCACAGAAATTTACAAAGGTTACTTACGTAACGTAATGAGAGAGTACGATAAGGAAAATAAGTTTCTATTAATTGTCGATTCCTGGAAGGGCTAAACAAATATGGCAATTTATGATGACATTTTTGTAAGCGATTCAGGTTTACCAACTTGTTCATTAAAAGTTATTCCCCCAGAATGTACACCATTGTGCCGACCGAGTGTTGTGTACTTCTTCAGTCAATAAAAGAATTTTATAAAAAGGATTCAGAACGCCCCTGTGTTGATGCTATCGAATAGGAAACTCGATAAACGTGAATATGATATTCGCATTCACACATTTATTCGTAATTAATTGTCAGCTCCAATATTCGAGCAAATTTTATGTAACGCGTGGTATTCGTGCAAGTTGTCACTGCATAGATCGACATTTCTGAATACCAGTGTGTTGTTCAAAAGATGTTTTGCAAAATAAATGCCCCTGTAAATCTGAGAGTTTTTGTGCTGTGCATTGTGTTGTAAATATTTGTGTTTTAATTGTTTTTATTTTANCTTGAAACTATGGGAGTCAAGGAAACACCCACCACAAACTTGAATAAAACGGATATACTGATGGATAAATTTCTCAACATTGAGCAATAAGCAATTGCACAATTATAATTCATTGCAATGAGTCCTCAATCATGTCTACGATAAGCTGCAAAATACTTCGAAATATTATTAAGAATTTATCTGAAATCTTGTCCACCGAAGGGAAATACCACGAACGCGCAACGCCGTAAGTTTAAGGAAAGAACATTTTCTATAATTTGAAAGAAACTGTACTTAAAGTATCGCAATAAAATGATCCATTTATATTCTAGTGTAAATCCGTGGGGCACAAACCTGACGTGTACCTTCTTAGATAAAACGAAAACCACTTGAGTTCTGAATATATAAATATGTAAGGAAAGAGCTAAATCTATCTTCCACCCAATGATTGTTTTATAACTTTTCGGGTTCTTAGACCTTAGTTAAGTCTGAGACTCCATAACCCACGTGTAGAAACACAAGAGATACTGGAGTACCTACCTAATGTATTTTTGAATAACTGTAGACGAGGAAGGTAAAAAACGCCTGGAAGGTAAGAAGATGAAATTAATCAGCGGAAAAATAAGTTGTTTGTGACAAAAACGGGATAAATATTTCTCTAGATGGAAAATTTCGCTATATTTATGGCAATGCACGTAAGTTGCGTGGTTGCCTAACTTCGATTTTCAGTTGCAAATTTTGCATAAACAAAGGCGCATTGAGTTGAACGGCCGGACACATGTCTGTTATTTTAGTCCAAGGAACGTGTCCTGAAAGTTTCCTGTGAATCCGCGGGGCACAAACCTGACGTGTACCTTCTTAGATAAAACGAAAACCACTTGAGTTCTGAATATATAAATATGTAAATAAAAGAACTAAATGTACCTTCCACTCAAAGATTGCTTTATAACTTTTCGGGTTTTTAGACCTCTCTGTTCTGTTATTAATTGCAATTTGTTTTTCGTTTTTTTACACGTTTTACAAACGTTGATTAAAGGAATCGTCACCTCTAGACAACACTTTCATAGAATAAACATCCTTTGTTAATATGACTGCTACAAAATATTCATGTTCAAATAAAGTTTTATGAAACGAAAAAGAATTTCTTTATTTGCAAATATTAAAAGCAATGGCAAACAAATGTTTTCAGTGTAATTAAAAAAGTAAAGAGCGTTACAAAAAAACTGTCTTAAGACTTCTATAGCAACATCCTGTATTGAGGGAAGGGAGGATTTGGATATATAACATAAAGCCCTAAGAAGTGGACAGTCCAGTCCCTTTTGATGTGAATTGAGGTTCATCCCAATTCATGCCTAGGAAACCGCCCTGCCACAGGTTCTTCATCGAGAATAAGACCTGACAGACATATTTATAGTTCGAACGGCCCAGAAGTGAGTGCTTAGTTGTCTCACCGCCGCAAATGAAGGTGAAAATAAGGCCCCTGAAAGAGATTCCTGCGCCTGTAGGCCTAACACTAAGCTAGAGATGAGAGGTGACTTCAATCACCCCCTAACGAGCAGGTGGTTAATACATATAGATGCGCTTCCTTCTGACCTACATCTACCAAATACTGTATGAATTAAAATTTTAATGGGTAGAAATGAACTACAATTTGTTCAGGACAATTCAGATCTTACCGACCGTAAATGCATTCTCATAAAAGTTATCATTGCTTACTTGTCTCAGTAGACAAATTCGGATATATTAAATATTAGAGTTTAAAATAGTATTGGACTAATAGGCATATTTGGAATGAAACTCAGCTCTAAATATAACTAGTTCTGATACAAAGATTTCCTCATTTCTAAGGTAAAGTAAATTCGTTTCAAGAGTAAGAGTCACACTTGTGATTGAGGTGTTAAGAGAAAATAATCAGAGTACTCACAAAGAGATGTCTCGATCGGGAGTTTTAATTTCTTTAGTCACCTGTGAAAAAAGGAAAACATTAGTTAGTACGGAAATGTCACCATATAGAATACTTAATAATTCCATTGCACCTTTATTGCAATTTTAATTTGAACTATCACAGATTTCCTTTTTAAATAAAGTCTCAATGTACAGCTGATTTTATTCTAATAAGTCGATGGGAAAGTTAACGTTTTCATGACTCACAAACCGATGTTAATCTAAGAAGACCATCAAATTATCTCCACTTTTATGGAAATCACGGTGATTACTAGCAAAATGCATGATGCCTAAAGTGAATTCATTACAAACTTGCTTTCATAAAACAAAAATTCTCTTGGGGTAAAAAGTACGGAGGAAAATCGTTCTTATCAATTGGCTCCTCTGAAAAAGAATCGCCTGTGTATTCCTTACAAGTAGCTTTAAATACGTAGATTGCTGAAGTAAGACAAGGATATGTATGTATCTTGTTCTGCGAAAACGGAGGTTAATAATTGAAGACCATAATAATTTAAGACCGTGGCACAGCCATGTCTGGGCTAAAAAAATGCTATTTGAGCAGTTTCCATCTTTTTGCTTAGTAAGATACCCAAAAATATGGCAAAGACTATAACTGATTCTTTCAGAATCTAATTGTAGGAAAATAAGTAAGAAACAGTCGCTTTAGTTGAACATAAATCATCATATCGTCCGAATACAAGAAGAATAGCAAAATTAAATGGCAGTAAGAACTAATGACGGCAGTAGATAACTAACCCCAAGACAATCAGTGAACATATTAATAGGAAAATATGCTAACCCTTTCAAGATACCCGGTCACGGTGTTTATGCGGTAAAACACTTGAAACTATGGGAGTCAAGGAAACACCCACCACAAACTTGAATAAAACGGATATACTGATGGATAAATTTCTCAACATTGAGCAATAAGCAATTGCACAATTATAATTCATTGCAATGAGTCCTCAATCATGTCTACGATAAGCTGCAAAATACTTCGAAATATTATTAAGAATTTATCTGAAATTTAACTTACTAAATATAGAGAATAACTAGTTCATATCCAACGTTCATTAAATAAAATTTAAGGTACCTAAAAATCTGTTATAAAGAGCGATTTCTGATCAAAAATTATAGCGGTGTACTGTTTTACAAGGAGAGGNTTTTTTATGATAGAGGAGATGAAATGTAGCAAAAGCGTAACGGGGTTCTTGCAAATGGGCCTTAGTTTTTTTTATAAATTATTTTTTTTTCGTAATTTTACGCGCTCAATTGTCGCGCGCTCAATTGTAGCTCGCTCAATTGTAGCGCGCTCAATTGTATGTACCGAAACCAAGCGTGAGACAATTACTTTTTTTCTAATTTCTTACGAAATCTTTAATAGTACTTATCAGCTTGTAAGCTCATGTGCTTTTAAGTTTTGTGAGGAATCGTTTTGAGTAGTGTTATATATTTAACCAGCAATGGATAATGTTGGTTCTTGTAGTGTGAGCCATTTTTCCAAGGATGAAAAATCTTCAGCGACTGTTAAGGATTTTTCGTAGGAGGATGCAACCGGTGCAGCAAAAATTTTGCACACAAACACACAACCATTCCCTAATCGGAATAATCCGGTTTGCCGGGATTCGAACCCGGGACCTTAATATTGGAATCCTACACCGGCCATTATTCGGAGGAATCACTTAATTTCCACATAGAATAAATTACACATTAAAGTCATCATTCTGCTACATACCTACTTCAGTATAACACAATATATTCTATCTATAGCTACAGCCATTCACTTTTTATATGCATTCTATGACAGACGCGTCCAACTCACGGCCCGCGGGTCACAATCAGTTCTTGGGCCATGGGTTAGAGGCTCATTCGTGAGACCCACGTCATGTATCTGGGAAATAAAGATTACAAAATTATAGTTAGGGAATCCATGGGCAAGTAGTACTCAGGCCCTCAGCATTTAGTAGCAATTCCCAGGTTATTTGACCAAGTATGGAGTTGAATTTTCTTTAATGAAATTTTTTTTTACTTCCTAGGAGGCAATAATCTTTAGCATCGTCTCAAAAGGCTTTCGACCTCTCTCCAAATTTCATTCTCACCTCTCTCTGAGACTTTCATGTTGTTTTCAATTCTTTGTATAAATCCCCAACTATCTCTCAATACACATTATAGATGGGAAAGGGAAGACTATTTTTACTAATTATTATCTTTTAACTGAACCTTGGGTCAGCAGCAACTTTGCACTATCTACCTTGCAATTTTATATTGCCTGTCACAGAGTTTAAATCATCTTGTGCATTAAGTGACCTGCCATGCTATACCAGGCATCCCTGACTGCAAACTAGTAATCATCATCAGTTGCTTTGTAGCTTCAAGCCAGTGACCCTCTTTTTAAGAAGTTCATCTTTTTAAAAGGGCACCAAATGACTAATTCAGGTGCCTGCAGATTTTAATACTAAGGAAAAATATTAACCACACAATGTTTCTATAAATCATACCGACAAATTAACTGACGAATTGTAGAAGAGTTCCAAAGGTTTTTTTCCCCCCATTAGTTTTGGTAATACAGGGGTTGCCTAAATCAAGGTGTCCTTGCTTGCCTGAGCTCCTGAGAAAATTTGTAATGCAGCCATACAACACCAAAATGTTGGACACCCCTGTTCTAAGAAAATCCTGACTAAAAGTGAGCGTACTGAGAACCTAATGAGATAAATATGAAACAGACTACAAACAGGGAAAATGTCTACACATTAAAAATTATCATATTTTAAATAGCTTCAACAATGGACGTGATCACAGATTAGAAAGTACAATTAAAATGGTGAGGAAAGCATCGGAAGAAGTAGCAAACACACTAAGAAAACAGAAGAACAGCAACTTCACAGGGATGTTATGGCAACTCATGAAATGCCAAAAGGAACTAAAGAATAACAAATTCAATAAAAAGTGAGACCAAAGATGTAAATTGTACCGATATAATGGAATGGCAATGAGGGAAGACGACAGGAATTCTGATGAATGAGTTGAGAAGGTGGTTTAGTGAAAAAAGAGCATGGAAAAGGCAAGGCAATGCCTGGCTAGGCAAAGATTCAGTTTCTTGATGGATTTAAAAAGAAGATTACAACCAGCGACAGGCAAACAATATGGTAAACAATGCTGGAATACATCAGCAAACTGAACAAGAATGCAGGAAATGTTGAGGAGGAAAACCAACACTCATAAGATATCTCATTTCATCTTCCAGAAAAAATAGCAGAGATAAAACAGATAATAAGTGGAAAAATAGCAGGAGTAGATGGAGTCCTAATGAAGTACATAAAACTTGGTAGGATGGCAATTATAATTTTTAGCTAAATTATTCACTGCCAGATAAAAGAAGAAAAAGTCAAACCATGAAACAATTATCCTTTATCACAGAAGAGAATGAAGGGAGAAGCTGAATAATTGCCACCCCATCAGCCTACCCCTAATATTTACAAAACCTTCACAAATAAAAGAAACTAAAGCATTTTCGGAGAATAAATTGCTCTTGCTACCAATTGAGCATGATGAATTGCTCCAGGATGATGGATTTTCATTCTCCTTCCATTGTCTTCTCCCAAAAATATTATGGAGAGTTCCCTAAGTTCAAGAAAGTCACAATAGGAAAGTCACAATAAAAAAGAAGTTACCATTGCATTCTCTGGTTCGGTTTCATAGAATTCTAAGATTCCTTTAATATTTTAATCACTAAATATTGTACATATTTTTGCCATCCTGAATAGTATTGAACCTATCCAGCTTTCCTTTACCTGTTAGAAAAGGGATATGTCAGACCCACTTTTTATCTAGCATACTTTGTATTCAAATACATTTAGCAATACTAATTCATATATGTGGTGATGTCATGGGAAAAACAACAACTATTGGTCCAGTTTTTGTTAGAGTGAGACCATTGCCCCATTAAAGCAACCAGTGCTTGATGCAATTGTACCACTGCTGAGAATCTGCACATTATCTTCCAGTCCCCAAAACGTAAATGTATTCGAAACAGCTTTTGCTCACTCTTTTCCAGAAGAATTGTGTAATTTTGGTGCACTGATGAGCTGTGGAAAAAAATGCTGCTGAATGGAAAAACTATTGGAAGTCTTTCTTCTTTTGGATCTCTGACATTTAATGAGGGTAGCAGTTCACCATCCAAGTCAACAGTAAGAATTGTGACAATATCATTCTTAATTGCTGATTTAATGGACTCTGCATGCTCCTTTCTTATCCTCTGTCTGATTCAATGAGTTTGATTTGATGAAGTTTATTTATTAATGGAAAGCTCGTCACTATTATGACCAAGTGATTCTGCTGGTGCAGACACACACAGACAACATCTATCCAAAGTAGTTACTAATTTTGAAGAAATTAAATCTTTGGTACTTCGTTTGATAGTGTCATGTATTGGCATACATTCTGAAATCTAGACCAGAGGATCACAGTTGTTTGTTTCACCTACACCTACACTACTATTTTAGCTGAATCATCAGATGATAGGCTCCCAGCCAGCCAAGTGGGCAATTCATTTGACTTTGGTGAAAGCGGTCCCAGGTTCAATTCCCAGTGGGATCCTTTCTGTGAAACAGCCTAAGCTGTTGAAGCACTTTTAACAATACTACAACTACTCATCAGATGATGTAAGAAGAGGTCCAGTTGAAAAAGTAGATGCTGCAAACTGAAGTTTCTTTCCTCTTCTTTTAGTTTCCTTTGTCTTGCCCTTTCTTCCTTCTCAGCAAGTTTTACACCTATGAGGCAGCCTTTCAGCCCTGGTTCTCTCTGTTGCTGGAGAAAAAGCCAATCTTCTTCTGAGTTGATGTTTTGAAGAGCATTAGCATGTAGAATATCAAAGAGGTTATCAAAATTGGTTTTGAATTCCTCTTTATGGTGTCTAAATGTATCTTGAGCCTTCTTTACATCTTCTACAATTTTCTCCACTCAGAAAGCAAGTCAATAAGTAATTGAGTACACTGAGGAAGAGATCGTTTTGGTATCCTCACTTTCCCCAAAATATGTTAGTGACTTTCACTAACAGTCAGTTTCACTTCATGTATGTTGTAAAACAAAACTTCCAACACTTGTCTAATTGATGTCAATGTGCATCTTTTTATTTGGTGCTTAGTACTCTCCAGTAATAACACATGATCCTTGGCACTGGGAAGGCCTTTAGCACTCATACTCAGCTTTGCAGATTACACACAAGCTTGATTTGCCCTCCTCTAAAGTAAGGTAAGTACCTCCTCCACATTGAAAGCTTAGGAATCATATGCTGAGTACATCCAACTCGAAAAGCATCTATAAAGAAGCCACATCCTCTCTAATGCTGCAAGAAGAATCAGATAAATTCCAGATTGAGAATAAAATGTGAGAAGATGTCTATCGCTTATCTTATTCACGGAAGTTCAGGAAGAAGCTTCTAAAGCCATCAATTTGGAAAAAAAGGGTCCACCAATAAATAGGCAGTACATCAGCAAGTTCATTTTGCAGATAAATTAGTATTCATCTCAGTCAAAGCATAAGATCTAACTGCAAGACTTCAAGAATGGGCTCCCAGATAGCCAAGGGTGCAATGTGTTCGACTTCAGTGAGAGCTGTGCCAGGTTCAATTCCCAGTGGGAGCCTAGAAGCAAAATTACTTCATTTTGAAGCACTTTTAACAATAATACTACTACTACTACAATGACTTCAAGAAGTAAACTCACTGGAACAAAAAATCGGACTCAAGGTGAACTTAATGAAAAACAATGATAATGTATAATTATTTTGCTGCTCAAGAATCATTAAAATTTGAAGAATGCCTCTATATGTCTGCTAAGAGTACACAAACCTAGAACGCTTGGTAACAAAAACAGGATTAATGAAGTGAACAAAAGAATTTACCTTGGCTGGTGTGCCTTTTGAAGGAATGCATATACTCTGAAGTCAAAAATGACATGAAACGATTCCAGCGATTAATTTACGTCATCGTAAAAGTGGGACACCGAAGTATTGCGCTTAAGTTTTATAAATGTACCGTAGTGTAAACAATGTTATTAGCATGGTATAGAGTTGCACAATAAGTTCAATATTGAAATTCTTGCTTATGATTAGCAGTACATCGTAGCAAACATTAATACATTCATAACAACTAATCGACTTTTATTCTATCTTCAAAATAAAACCGCTGACATATGAAACAAAAATCATTTCATTAGAAGTAAACAGCTTTAGAAATTCTACTTATACAGTATTGAGAACTTTCTGGTTTTTCATACGTCTAATATCCTATGGTTCTTTGGAAACCGTTAATTTTTAACCTGGTCGAAAAATTTAAACTGGTGTGATTCATCAAACATCAATTCGAACTTCAAAGTCGATCTCACTATTTTCAGACGCTCCTCGCTCTTTAAACCATTCAGTAAACTTCATTTTCAATTATTAACCGTACATCGCAAATCATAAAAAAATTAGAACATTATATCTCTTACTTTTGATGATTCTTTACGATTCCAACATTTGAAAGTCCAGTGTTCCGAGGTGGGAAATAATTTATGAACAAGAGAAGAATGAAAAATAACGCGTCGAGTTAGAAGTAAAAATATAGAAAATTCATCTTCGTAAGTTTTCCTTCACTAGCAACACCAGGACCAATATCACTGGAATTATACTTAAGAAAAAAATTTTTTTTATATGTTATATCAGAATGAGAATATTTCTAAGAATGTTAAAATGAGGAATAAATGAAGTAAAATTTCACTATTAGTGGCTGCATGGAGTTTCTTTACTAGTGTGTAGTCTAATTCTTTTTTACTCCATTGGGACCTCTCCAAGTCCACTTCCTTGAAGGACTCTTCTTAAAATATGTATCTGTGTTGTATATTTTGACCACTAACAGGTGATGACTTCATTCATTTCTCTAACACAGTCCTTATTGTCCCATAACAGCATTATCTACTTGCTTACCTACACAAGCATTAAATCGCCTATTATTATTTTAAAGTAGTATCCCTACTTATCATTTTCAGAGTCAAGAGTCTGGTAGAAGTTTTCAATTTATTCTTTGGTGATTGCTTCTATTGGAGGGTAAACTTGGATGATCTGAACAGAGTAATACTTAATTATCTTCAGAATGAGCATCACATATTCCATCAGATTCACTTCCTATGTTCCCTACATTATTTTCCCACTTTTGCTGATTAAGAAGCTTATGCCAATGACATCCCATTTTATCTTCTCTGTTTCCTTCAGTATACTGATACATTAGCAGTACATCGTAGCAAACATTAATACATTCATAACACAGCTATAGCTTCAGGAATCAATCTTCACTCTTCAAGTTACAACAGTTGTTGATTGGGAAGTGTAGGGTGGTAGTTATTTTCTTCTTGATGGACCTCTGTAATGCCACCACCTCCCGAACATCCAAATGGGTTGTGCTCTTACGTCCACATAGGGATAAAAGACAATAATTTACCAGGCTGTTGTATTGCCAGTTGGTGAATGTCACTCTCACTACTGAAACTACCTCTTTTAACAATATCATGAATTTCAACTCTCTGTCATATCCAACTATTCCTAAAATGAATTTTAGAAAATCTGCGCAATGTATTTAAATGGGAAAAGCACCTTAATAATAATAATATTTATTTAGCCAAAGACCAGGTAATAGGTATAGGCATCGTCAAAAGAAAATCATACAAACATATAGAAATTAACAGTTTGCAGATACAGTAATTATAGATATGTAAAAGAAAAAGTGCAGTGAAAGAGCAATAAAACATTATAAAACAAACATAGTTCAAAGATCACACAAAAGACATGTTAAAAGAACAAAATATACAGCATTAGTTAGAGAGAAACATAGAGTTGGTTGCATGGCTTAAGAAATTAAACAATTATGTTGATATTCATACTTAGAAATTCGTCAATGGCGTAGAATGGATTTAGTAAAATCCAGTCATGAATGGCTTTATGAAAGTTTTTTAAGGGTGTATCTCTTACTCTTGAGGGTAGCTTATTAAAAAATTTAATTGCAGAGTAATTTAGGCTATTTTCGGTCTTCTTGAGTCGATATTGAGGGATGTCAATCAGTTCAGAGTGAAGAGTATTGTGTGAGTGGATACTAGAACGCAGGTTAAACTTATGAAGATTTTTTTTAGCATAAAGGAGTGATTCAAATATCCAGGCCTTATCCAGGGCCTTCTAAGATCAAACCCAGGATTAATTTCTCACTTTTTCTTTAGTTATGGTTGGATTCCCTGCAGTAAAATATCGCCAGGTCTGAGACACTTTTCATTTAGCTTCTGAATTTGTATTCTATATAAGTGTGTGTATATATCCAAAGAAGTGTCTATATATAATACATATTCTAGATGCTGTGACCTCTGGACTTGCATGCTGGCCATTACATGGCCATTTTGATCATCTCTGCACCCAAATTCTGTCCTTGCTTCTGAGAGCCTCACAGATCCAAGAGGGAATTGCTCTTCTTTTGGGCTCCTGAGGTAACCAACCTCACTTCTACCATGGAATCTGAAAACTGCATCACCAGTTCTACTGGTGAACTCATGGAAGAGGATGAGGAGGACTTCCAGAAAGACTCAAGATCTTTCATCTCAATATCTCTCTAACAAGTAAGTCAAAGGTAAATGACATCCATTACTGTTTGTTCCACCTTCTGCTCTTATTTCATCTAAGGAATGATAGGCAAGGGAGATTTTTTTTGCAAGATTGATTGGGTTATTTCAGGAGACGAATAACTATTTTCCATCCTGAAAGTAGCCCAGGACAGTTAAATTGTGGAGTAAGATCTTTCTTTTAGATGAAAGATAAAGGAAAGCAGAAAAAAACTACCACAAATGGGAACAGAGTTAAAGTGAATTACCATCTGCAAAAGAATCAATTTGGTGTAAGAGATTTACTAAAAATACATGCTCTTTAATTATAAGCTCAAATGATATGTTATAAGTCTGATGTTTATTTGATATCCACAAATTTTCCCGTAAATTTATTTGTTGCCAAAAGTGATACCAATACTGAGGTAAATAAAACATGTTTTTTTATTTGTTTCATTTTATTATTTCTGTAGGTTTTTACAATTTGACAGACTTTCTTGCCAATTTACAAAAGTTACCTGTCCATCTGAAGTGGTAATAGGTGATTAGGATTTCAATTTATTCACATAATCAGTGTGTACACTCAGTGCTATTGTAGTGCAGCTATTATAATTTCAAGAGATACTAATACACACTGACACACCTTCTTTTCTGAAAGGCACACATACTGCATGGAAAGATATGTCAGGGCCATTTAAAAGTGGACATTAAAAATGCTTTTGTGATTTATGGGTATTTTGAAAATTTCCAAGTAAAAGGAATGTATAAAATTTAACTTTTTGCCCATTACCATACAAAATATTGAAGAAGTACCCTGAAAAGTTGGAATCAGGCAAGTCACTCTTCTTCCACTTCCACTCTATGATACATCACTCTTCTATTCTTGCAAGATTTATACTCAAATTTTACAAAACTAATTTGCTCAATCGATTGCATTTCAAAGCAATTTAACATTGAAAGTGAGGTGCTTGCCTAGCAAAAATATTCACACAGGTTGTCATGAACAGAAGTGCAACATTAATTTTCCAGATGAAAGCTTTGTTGCTAGCTGGAAATACATATAACGCATTCATTCACTAATGCCCATAAAAATTAAAAAATTACAAACACGCAACAGTAAGCCATCAAGAGAGGAAAGATGGTGTACAACATATCATTGACAGTATTTTTTGTAGTTAGTACAACATATTATATGATAAAAATTCACTCTCCAGCATAATTATTCCATATATGGTGCTTTAACAGACATTTAAAACCAACAGAATTAAAATTTTGCCTTGACAACCACTTTCTTCCTTAATATATTATTGTTCATCATAACACTCATACACATATACAATTCTAACAATATTTCATATTCTTTAAAGCCAAACAGGCCTCTAAACCATTATAGACAAAATAAAAGTCCTTTTTATGAGAATGTTTTATTGGATATACACTCCTCATATTTCAACATTTTTGATGATGCCGGCTAAATGGACCTAAAATAATGGGGCACCCATTCAAATCAATCTATAAATGTTGCTCAATTGCAAGTGTGCTATCATGGCATATGCACCTTGGTTCTCATATGCCAGAATGGTTTCATTTCAGTCATTTCCCAGGTAAGTACATAAAATGTTCAAATAACCTGATTTTGCTTGAAGATATAATTCTTCTTTGAATTAAGATTACAGTAATTTTCATTTGCATTCCAATTAAGGCTGAGACCCCACTTGAAATGCTTTGAAAATTGAGGAAAATACAACTACTACACAAACAGGGCATCACAGTCATATTGTTTATTTGGGTGGATCAATCCACATGCAAGAGGAATGGTAGCTTATCAGTGTCTCCACTGAGGGGAATTCTTACTATTACACAAACTGAATTATGGCTTGAGACGCCGAAAACCTGCACCATCATGGCCTAATTTCAATTCTTCATAGAGGGATGGAGCTACCTCAGTTGAAGAGGAATGGGCTGATTGTGTTGGAACATGCAAGATTTCTTGTTTCCATCCCTGCTGAGTGGTGAGGGACTGAATAGGTTGATTGCTGCCTCCTGAGATAGAGGTTGTGGCTGAGCCATTTGCCCCAGATATCCCATTTGGAGTTTCATTAAGGTGAGTTCCACTTGGCACCTTTGAGGATGAATGATATTTTTGCAGTATATTATATTTAGCTAATAATCATAATGCTTACTGTGTTAAACAACTGTTTTTGTTATCTCTAGTGATCTTTAAAATAGAAATATATATTCAAGCTCATTCTGTCAGATTCTTTTGCCTGAAGCTAAATTTTAGAGTACTTTTATTTTGTATCTGTAATTTTACTTAATTTGTTTTAGAAATCACTTGATAAGGATTGGAGAGTGAAGCATTTCCTCACCATGTTTCATCATATTTTCTTAGAGAAAACATATGTAAGAAAAATGGAAAAATAAACTTCTAAAAGTTCATTTAATCTCCTTTTGGCAACTTAAAACACCATCAACTGTGAACTGAAGATATCTGGGATGCAAACACAAAATTTCAGTCTTAAGGACAACTTACAGAGTACTGAGAACCTGGAAACCTGCATGAAGATATGAATGCATTGCATAGCACTTCACATTTAACTTTAGAAGCTAGGAATATAAAGCCAAAAGAAATATTGGCACTCTATAAAATGAATTACAATGATGAAGGGATATTGATGCTTGGAAGAAATCAAATTTGGTTCGAACTTCTCAAGTGAAAGTAAGTCATACCTGAATATGGTCCATATTCACTTCTCTCAAATAACTAGGATTTTCAAAAGCAACTCCTCCATTGGACTTGGCTCCAAAAAGCTTCCTTGTTCTTAGGAACCACACAACAGCTATCACAATAGCAGCTACTATAGCAAGTGCTAAAATAACGCCCACAATCACTCCAACATGAGCACTTTCCTGACCTGTAATTCATACAATATTATTGTGATGTTAAGTATTTACTTTTAGCTGTCCATCATATTCCATAAAAATTTTTTACTGAGGGTGGCCATGAAAAATTCATTTTTATCAGATAGGTCACAAATCTGCCGTAAGCTTTAGTCCTTAAGGAAATTTTTAACTATTAATTGGTTAAATAATTTCATCNCTTCTTATCTTCTAGTATATTGTAAGTTAAAAATTTTGAATTTTAATCCCAATTTTAATGAGATCACTCATTACTAGAATGTAATTTTTTACCTGCAGCACATTTCATTAGCTTGTCAAAGTCATTAATGCATTCAGGTTTATCAATTACAGCATCAATATCCAAGAAGAAAGAACAAGCATCCATGCAGCCAGCAGAAACATTTTGCTCATTGCAACACTGTGTTACATTCATGGTTGTTTCCTAAAATGGATATTTAATTTAAAATTAGTGATACATTATGAGTATTCTTGAGTAGCTTAATATAATAATGACACTCACAGTTGCTCTAATCTTGACTGAGACAGGCCGTGTAGAACTTCCAAAAGCATTTTCTGCATGACAGAAATAATCTCCTTCATCTTCTTCTGTTAGTCCATTTATTTTTAGAGTCATAACATAACTGGATTCCTCCTATATTACAGGAATAAAATTTTATATATGAAGATGATATTATTGAAGAGAATATTTTCAGGGGTTATAAGAGCTATTAGTTGAAAAATTATACATGATTAATTGACATTTTAAACAATACCAAAAAACATATTTTGTAAATTAAGAACACACTCCCTTCTAGCCCAAAATTAGCCATATCTCCATCTGAGACTACAGCTAAAGGCATACTTACATCTTTTTCTCGTTCAATGTTTATTTCATGCTTTCCTCCATGGATGACAGGTATTCTGCCATTCAGATCCCTCCAGAAGATCATTTTTGGCTCAGGATAAGAGTCAACATGGCACTGTAACATCACAGAGTCACCCTTGGCAGCCATTGTTACCCCAGATCCACTAATATGTGGCACATCTAAATTAAAATAATGATCATATTTCAATCTTAATTACATTAAGTGTAAGAATTTGAATGCAATTACAAAGCAATCATTTTTGAGTGAAATGAAGACAAGCAATTATGATGTTAATTTCAAAACAGAATAAAACGGAACAAGGTTTGCTTGTTCAGTTTTATCCAGAGTTGCCAGGAAGAGCCTCAATTTTGGCTATTAGTTTGCAAACATGTTCTGTTATCTATAATTATTATGTTATTACAAGAAAACTGACCTAATTTAGGCCACATTGCATTTTAGACTACAGAGCAGGCCTATAGTACCATTTACTGTTAAGATGTTAATAAGTTTGGAGATGATTTTGATTGCGCCACTACATAGATGTGACAACTGCACATATAATCAAGTTGATTTTATGCTGAATTAGAATGTAGTTTTCTAGAAACTGTTACAGTGACCAACAGCACAGGAGAGAATTACAAAGAATTATTCAGAAAAGAAGAAATTTGTTACAGGAACACAGATGCTTACATTGTGTAGCATAAATAATTCCAGATCACTCAAGTATTTCAATTGAAAGCTTAGAGAAATAAGGTACTTACTAGAGCTTGCTGCAGAGGTAATATACTTGTCACCAACAAATAATCGCACTGGATCAGTCAGAGTACTTGTACCAAGATGATTTCCAGCCTTTACTACAAATTCATACCAAGTTCCATCCTTGAGAGTGTTTACTGTAATGCTTGTCTCTTTAGTATCATTTTTGGTTGCAACTCGTGACCCAACCTGTCTCCAAAAAACTCTATAAAATGGAATAATCAGGCAAGAATAAGCCTTTATTTTTATGGAAGATTGAAATAACGATTAGTAAGTTTACTTATATTGCTAAGTATATCTGTCTGGGATAAGAATTAGATGCATAGCACACTTATTAGTTAAGAAATTTGCATTACATCAACTTACCTGTACATTTCTACTGTATTAGGATTTTTCACTGGAGGTTCCCAAGAGACAAGAACAGAGTGAGAACTTAAAATGTTTGCTCTTACATTTTGAGGAGGCCCTGGTAAGCGATCTGCAAACAATCAAGGTACTATTAACTTCTTCAATGAAAGGATTTTTTGTGTGCATTCTAAACAGTAAACTAAATTCAAATGATAGGTTTCCAGGGTTTAACATGATCAAGTATATACCAAGGGTATGGCTGATGAGCTTAAGCCCCTCCCAAAGTTTCCTAAGTATTTCCAAATTTTCCCACAGTATTTAATCAGAAACAAATTCTCAAGGGTCATATCAATAACTGTTTGGCTGCTTAAAAAATTTCATAATAGGCAATACTTTCTCATGATGAGAATCAATTACTTTGCATTACATACATAAATGGGAGATTATTGGTTACATTATTTAATTTAAGTCTCCCAAGAAAACTTCCGAATGGGCCCCTAAATATGACATACTCCTCATTCATTCACCCTTATCAAAGGTTCAAATTTATTATGACATAAATGTTACACAACACAACTAATTTAATATGATATGACAGTATTACTAGACATAAAATGCATGTTAGCATATTACCTCTTCCTTCATGGAAGCATGAAACTATTTGTTTGGTATATGAAAGAACACAGAACTTGTTGTTAAGCAATGGTTCACCACGACACCAATCCAGGCAACGTTTTGGAACACCTAACAGAGCACAACAACTCCTGTGATCTGATCCATCTGAAACAGATGAAATAAAACAATTTTGGAACAGGGTTTTTCATTTTCTGAAAATCCACTATGGGATAATTAAAAAAAAAGAGTAATTATACATAACTATTCCAAGGTTATTAATAATGCTATCTTTGCCTTTTCCATCTCAGCTATGTTTCCAAATTTTTTCAGTGATTGCATCAGGAAAAATGAGCATTTTCTTTTAATCAAATCATTCTATGATAACACTAAGAGGTTCTTTGTGATTCAAATTTCTTTCCATTATCTATAATGTAACTGTAAGTTTTAAGCCTTAAAATTTTGTTAATCCAAAGCTTCTTATCTTCTAGTATATTGTAAGTTAAAAATTTTGAATTTTAATCCCAATTTTAATGAGATCACTCATTACTAGAATGTAATTTTTTACCTGCAGCACATTTCATTAGCTTGTCAAAGTCATTAATGCATTCAGGTTTATCAATTACAGCATCAATATCCAAGAAGAAAGAACAAGCATCCATGCAGCCAGCAGAAACATTTTGCTCATTGCAACACTGTGTTACATTCATGGTTGTTTCCTAAAATGGATATTTAATTTAAAATTAGTGATACATTATGAGTATTCTTGAGTAGCTTAATATAATAATGACACTCACAGTTGCTCTAATCTTGACTGAGACAGGCCGTGTAGAACTTCCAAAAGCATTTTCTGCATGACAGAAATAATCTCCTTCATCTTCTTCTGTTAGTCCATTTATTTTTAGAGTCATAACATAACTGGATTCCTCCTATATTACAGGAATAAAATTTTATATATGAAGATGATATTATTGAAGAGAATATTTTCAGGGGTTATAAGAGCTATTAGTTGAAAAATTATACATGATTAATTGACATTTTAAACAATACCAAAAAACATATTTTGTAAATTAAGAACACACTCCCTTCTAGCCCAAAATTAGCCATATCTCCATCTGAGACTACAGCTAAAGGCATACTTACATCTTTTTCTCGTTCAATGTTTATTTCATGCTTTCCTCCATGGATGACAGGTATTCTGCCATTCAGATCCCTCCAGAAGATCATTTTTGGCTCAGGATAAGAGTCAACATGGCACTGTAACATCACAGAGTCACCCTTGGCAGCCATTGTTACCCCAGATCCACTAATATGTGGCACATCTAAATTAAAATAATGATCATATTTCAATCTTAATTACATTAAGTGTAAGAATTTGAATGCAATTACAAAGCAATCATTTTTGAGTGAAATGAAGACAAGCAATTATGATGTTAATTTCAAAACAGAATAAAACGGAACAAGGTTTGCTTGTTCAGTTTTATCCAGAGTTGCCAGGAAAATTTCACAAATACTCCAGCTACCATGTCTTCAATAAAACTAATGTTAGGGAAGAAAATAAATTCCTTCTCCATTAGTTGGAGTATTTGAAAAAACATAATTGTAAATAATGGAGTATTTTAAATGTATGGCCTGGTATAGATATTTTTTATTTAAAAAGCTAACAATACCTTTAATAAAATCATTTCATTCCCGTTCAGATTTTATTTCCTATTAAGAATGAAATTATATAATTGCCATACTTACAGCTTATAGAAATTCTTCTTGCTGCTTGCATTGGGGTTCCGTACCCATTGTCTGCATAGCAAGAAATTTGGTTCATATCCCTGGTTACATTATGTACCACTGTAACCATATGACGAGTAGTTTCTTGTCTCACCAGTCTTCCTGATATGTATAATGATATTGTCGGCATTGGAGTTCCCATGGCTATGCAAAGGATCGTCATACTGCTGCCCTCAATGACTAGGTTAATAGGATGGACTGTAGGAGGCTGAAAGATATACATTCCTATTATCTACTAAACCTAATATCATAGATGAGTGAAACGTATACCTTGATGAGCATTATATTTTTGAGAAATTATTAGTAATATGGAAGTATAGACTCAGTACACTCTCAAGCTAATATGCTTTTGATTTGAATTCGTATGAGGAAATCTCAAAATTATTAGATTCATGTTTGCTCAGTTCTTACCTCAACAAATGCTGGATATGCAGGATCTGTCCATGCAATTAAAGTTTCTGAAGCAAAACTTATTCCTTTGTTATTCTTAGCAACCACATAAACAATATACTGGGTGTTTGGTTTGAGATTTTCCAGCATATGAGAGGTCAGTGATGTCTCAACAACTTGAAACTCATCTTCAGAAGCAGATTTGTGATAAAGCCTGATAAAGAAATTACAATGATTTTGAAATAAACTGATCAACTATTGAAGAGGATTGCTGTTAAACAAGAATATTCATAACATTTATTGCTTTCTGTAAGAACTAAATTTTGTAATAAATGTGAGTTTAACAATTTGTGATGTACAAGTCTCTTTCAATGTAATTAGTGATGAGTAAGCAGTACAAAATTCATGGAAGAAAAATTAGTGTATCATCATTGCAAGTAGCCCTGATTAGCTTACTGATTTAAGCTTCTCAGTTAGCATCATCAAATAGTAAGCAATATTAGTCTTCTGAAAATAAAATAGCAAACAAAATATATCACTCACTGTGGGACAAGAAAATTAAACTGATAATTATTAAATTGCATGCTTTATTGCTAAATAATCGTGACTCTTAAACAAGTGCAAAATATCGAGAAAAGGAATTTTTATCTTATCAATTTAATAGCTAGGGATTATGTAAAAGTAAATAATAGATTATGATATAAATTATAGTTTTACTATATAAAAGGAATATACCTGTAAGTGATTTGCTCTGTTGGATGACTGAATTCTGGTGGCTGCCATGTGATGATAACCCAAGTGGCACTGTGACTAGATACAGAGAGTGAATGAGGTGGAGAGGTGACTGCTGCTATGCCTTTGCCCTCAATTTCTGTAATTTAACATTTCAATGCCAATATGTCAAATGCTAATTATAAAGGTTCAAATATATTTCTTAACTCATATGTTTAATAAAATGCATGGAATATTTAAATTATACAGAAATGTGCCATTGTTGAACCTAAGCTTTGGTTCTCCTCTTGAGTTATCATAAATTTTCATTTTCTTTGATTATCTCAAGTAAAATTCTTCAATTGCATGTATATGCAATTATAGCCCATTCTGTGTCCATAGAGAATAATTTAACTTTAAGTTGTTTCTTAGATTGAGTGGGTAACTGAAATTACCTGTGTTGGTGACATTCAGCATTATAGCAGAAGATGGCATTGAGGTCCCATGTTCATTACGGGACACAACAAAGAAGTCATAAATACTTCCAGTATCAAGCCCAGTTATGTTTGCTGATGTGGTGTTGACAATTAGTTGCTAAATAGAAGAGAAAATGACTTTGATAGATTCATGCAGCTGTAAACATATGCTTGAAGAATACAATGAAATTTTAATTCATTTAGTGACTTAATGTTAGCCACAAACCACAAATTTTGCCAACTGTTATATGACAAAAACACACAATAATTGATAATTCAGTAATTTACTTGCAAATATTTGCAAGAAAATTCAAGCTGATGTAACTTTTGAGTAATAAAGGAACTTTTTAATAGCATAATGCGAATGTTATTTGTACATTCATACAATATAGGAGTAGAAAGGACTATATTGGAAACTGAGGGATATTCTAAATCACCTTTCAATAGTCAAATCAGTGTTCTCTTATTACTAACAAAATTTTAAAATGGAGCTATGTCACTCATTCATAGATGCAATAAAAATTATTTCTATTATACCAATAAAATGAAATAGAATAGAATTTGCATAATTCTTCTAACAGAAGCAATGAAATACAAAAGTAAATTTGGATCTATTAAATTTTTGTTAACAGAAAAAAAAGGAAATCAATACTAGATTTTCTTTGAGGAAAAGGTAACAGATTATTAGAGGTTTGAAAACACTCTGTAAGCTGTAAGTAGGCAGAACTCACATTCTGCCTGCCTTTCAGAAGTTTTCAGTAATCCTGAACTTCCCGCTTGTCTTTAAACGTCAGTTCCACCAGCCGACATACAGCTTACAGAGTTTTAAACCTCAAATTCATTAACATCCGTTCCAACTTTCTTTTCTTTCAACAGATAATTAGTTCAAACAAAGCCCAAAAGAAGGGTTTAATTATCAATATGTTTTTTTGTCTATAAGAAGGACATAAGTAGCTGTAGTTTTGAAAAAAATAAAACAAATTTCCTTGTAAATATAAAGATATGATATTTGGTAGAATTAAAAGTATAAAAAATGAAGAGTTGTTAATGTGTCAGTAAGCATATTTTTAAAACTTGATATTGGTAAAAATCTTAG
>KZ308445.1:761968-772379 GCA_000376725.2 Ladona fulva
AATATAATAGAGCCCCATTGATGAGGTTCAGTAAAACAAATATATAGCTCAAAGTGTTTCTTTTTAATTTAGATTTAAAGTAAATTTAGTTTTACAATTTATCAGGTCATGAAAAAGTATCACAAATAATTATAATGAAAACTTGGAATAGAAGGATGGAATTTTGAGAAATATGGATCCATCTTAATTCAGAGTACTCCATCTTAATTCAATGAATCCATCTGAATTTTTCTGTCTATGTCTATGTAAGTTTATGTAAATTTCTGTGTGTGTAAGCTTCATAGACATAGACAAAATGTCTATGTCTATGAAGCTGCAAGCCACCTTTTGGCATGTGGCTAGGGGTGCATGCACCATGACTATATTTCCTTAATCGATTACTCTCTTGTATTTTTTGTAGAAAAAATGAGTTCTTGAATCAATTTGTTATAGCATCTATTTCCCTGATCTATATTGCGATATTGGAATGGCCTGTGTAACATGCTGAATGCATTTTATCAGCAACATCATCTCTGAACATTCTTTCTCTAAATTTATCCATCAAATAATCGTTTGTTGAAATCTTCTAACTTCTAAAGAGTCCCATCTTGCATCCTGAAGCATCTGAGTGATGCTCACTGATTTGTCGTAGTAATTCTTCACAAAATGTATCACCTACGACTGCACCTTTTCTGATTCTTGAATACAACACTTATCAGCAGGGTCCCATACGCTACATGAATACTCAAGATGAGGTCTAACTAACGCAAAATAACATCACCCCCAACTTTTTTGTTGTTCCTAGTGACTTATGTCTTAATGAAGTGTTTCTTAAGCACTTTTCTGCATATATTATGGATTTGGGTACTCCATCTTAAGTAATTCGTGAGGGTTACTGCAATATATTTCATCGATTATACTGTTAATAAGCTTATCTCATGGAGACTTTATGGATAATCTTTTATAATAGATTTTCTTTTGAAGAAATTAACTACTGAACTTTTGTCTACATTTAGCTCTAATTGCCAATCATTGTAACATTTCATAATTTTATCTAAGTCATTTGATAGGGTTAATCTATCCTCTCTACTCTCTATTTTTCTGTAAATTACCATTCTATCCACAAATATCCTAAGTTTACCATCAATAAGATTGTTAAGGTTGTTGATGGATACTAAAAATAGTAACATTCCAATTACGCTACCCTGCAGGACACCCAGGGTCACCTTAACCTTGTTAAAACTTATTCCGTCCAGTACTATGTGTTACTCTCTATCGGAGAGAAAGTCCTTTATCCAATTTATTACCTCTGCATTGATTTCAGCCACGTTTAACTTGTACATTAATTTATGATGAGGGACCTTATCTAATGTCTTCCAAAAATTTAAAAAATTGACTTGCCTTTTCTTTTCAGCAAATTTTAGGACATCACATACTAAGACTCAGTGAGAGTCTCAGCTGATCAAAGTCAGAGATGGAGTCTTTTTAAAACTTTTTTGATTCCTATCTATGAAATTGGATGTTTCGAAAAACCCATAAAAGAACTAGCAATTATATGTTCCATTATTTTTCGGCTCAATGATGTTAAAGAGGTAGGCTGGTAATTTGCTGGTTGTGTATGAATTTGATGGATCTATTTTAATTCATTGCATGTGACTACTTCTTTCTGAAATTTTGTTCATGAATAATGGCATAGAACATTATATGAATATAGATGACATTAGGCAATTTAGTGGAAAAGAATAAATTGCTCTATGGCTTCATTTTATTTGGTTGCTTATAATTTATGTAGTAGACACGTCTGTTATGGTGGAACAAATCTAGTTCTTACATAGTAGAAAACATCGGAGTTCTGTGGCAAATATAATTTTTACTTCCATTGTGATCATTGTTATAACAATGTTATAAAAATGATCACAAACTAATGAAGTTATTTTAAAGGAACAGGTTCAAGTAATTTTAAGTGTTTCTTTTCGGTTTTAGATAATTCAGTACAATGTCCATTTTTCTTGCTCACATTCAGAAGTCTGATTACAGAAGGAAAATACTTATAAGTGGCTATACATCCAGTAATCATTAGTTTCATATTAACTTATTAGTTCAAGTTGAATTGTACTTCTGTTATGATTTTATACTCAATAACCTTTAGTGGTGTTATGGTTATTCCAGGCATCTGCCATCAACTATCAAGATTGTTCTGATTGCATGTATGTGATCTATTTATGCTAAACAAAAATGTGACAATATCAGAATAAAGATTTTACCTTCTTCAAAGCATTGCACAATATTTCCAACATATGGAAGGCAAGCTGTAGCAGTGGCAAGCGGACTGTCAGCCATTACACCTGAGCAGAGAGAGAGACATTGGAAAGGAACCCCTCTTCGCTGGCAACATCCTTGGTGATTTCGACCACCAGCTCCACAGCGAATGAGCTTATGTATCTCTGGAGCACATGTAGAAGCAAGGCGCCGGACATCTCCCATGCTAGCATCATACGAACATAGAGGTAGGCAAGCATCACTCAACTTCACAGTAACACAGCAAGCAGTCACATTATATGGAGTTGTGACATCAGAATCAGACCACTGGATATAAAAGAGTTTCAATTCATTAATTAATTATGAACAATATTTTGATGAAGATTTACTACAAGCAATATTCTTAAGAATACGAAAACATAGCTTTATTGCAAATTCTTTGAGATAAATATTAGTAATTTGATAATCATCTTTATTATACACAATCATTAAGAATTTGTTCTCAATCTGAATTAAAAAAGATGTTAGATATGTAAATATTTCTTCTGAGTGTTGCAGCTGCTTAAGTCTATTAAATTAATCTTCACAGTTGAGGAGGAGGAGCAAAAAAAATGACATGTTTTAGGGTAGAGAAGGGAAAGCAATCAAAGATGAGTAGATTAAAGCTACTCATCATGGGTTGTGATTCATTTTATTTGAATAACCGGTAAACTCAGATATGCTAATTCTCTCGGGTTCAGAATAAGAATGAATAAATAAGAATTCAGTCTCTCTCAATATATTGATATTGACCCCTCAGGGGCCTACATAATATTGCCAAGAGTCTTTTTAATTCAGGAGTTTATTGAAGGCCAGTGGAAAAATTAAAAATTAAATTTACTACTACAGTACTTTGGAAAGAATAAAAGCAGTATGTTGTAAGTGGCAATACAGATTTGAGAGAAGTTGATTTCTAATGGAACACCAAGGAGATTACGAGTTTCTCTGAGTTTACATATAAGTCGCTTTAATCCACTCATCTTTCTTCAGTCCCCCTCCCCACAACCTAAAAAAACTTTTGCTCTGCCTTCTCTGCTATGAAGATATATTTAATAGATAATTACAAATTTTATACAATATTTGAGTATATGTAATATAATGTAAAGGTATAATTATGAATAATATAATAGAGCCCCATTGATGAGGTTCAGTAAAACAAATATATAGCTCAAAGTGTTTCTTTTTAATTTAGATTTAAAGTAAATTTAGTTTTACAATTTATCAGGTCATGAAAAAGTATCACAAATAATTATAATGAAAACTTGGAATAGAAGGATGGAATTTTGAGAAATATGGATCCATCTTAATTCAGAGTACTCCATCTTAATTCAATGAATCCATCTGAATTTTTCTGTCTATGTCTATGTAAGTTTATGTAAATTTCTGTGTGTGTAAGCTTCATAGACATAGACAAAATGTCTATGTCTATGAAGCTGCAAGCCACCTTTTGGCATGTGGCTAGGGGTGCATGCACCATGACTATATTTCCTTAATCGATTACTCTCTTGTATTTTTTGTAGAAAAAATGAGTTCTTGAATCAATTTGTTATAGCATCTATTTCCCTGATCTATATTGCGATATTGGAATGGCCTGTGTAACATGCTGAATGCATTTTATCAGCAACATCATCTCTGAACATTCTTTCTCTAAATTTATCCATCAAATAATCGTTTGTTGAAATCTTCTAACTTCTAAAGAGTCCCATCTTGCATCCTGAAGCATCTGAGTGATGCTCACTGATTTGTCGTAGTAATTCTTCACAAAATGTATCACCTACGACTGCACCTTTTCTGATTCTTGAATACAACACTTATCAGCAGGGTCCCATACGCTACATGAATACTCAAGATGAGGTCTAACTAACGCAAAATAACATCACCCCCAACTTTTTTGTTGTTCCTAGTGACTTATGTCTTAATGAAGTGTTTCTTAAGCACTTTTCTGCATATATTATGGATTTGGGTACTCCATCTTAAGTAATTCGTGAGGGTTACTGCAATATATTTCATCGATTATACTGTTAATAAGCTTATCTCATGGAGACTTTATGGATAATCTTTTATAATAGATTTTCTTTTGAAGAAATTAACTACTGAACTTTTGTCTACATTTAGCTCTAATTGCCAATCATTGTAACATTTCATAATTTTATCTAAGTCATTTGATAGGGTTAATCTATCCTCTCTACTCTCTATTTTTCTGTAAATTACCATTCTATCCACAAATATCCTAAGTTTACCATCAATAAGATTGTTAAGGTTGTTGATGGATACTAAAAATAGTAACATTCCAATTACGCTACCCTGCAGGACACCCAGGGTCACCTTAACCTTGTTAAAACTTATTCCGTCCAGTACTATGTGTTACTCTCTATCGGAGAGAAAGTCCTTTATCCAATTTATTACCTCTGCATTGATTTCAGCCACGTTTAACTTGTACATTAATTTATGATGAGGGACCTTATCTAATGTCTTCCAAAAATTTAAAAAATTGACTTGCCTTTTCTTTTCAGCAAATTTTAGGACATCACATACTAAGACTCAGTGAGAGTCTCAGCTGATCAAAGTCAGAGATGGAGTCTTTTTAAAACTTTTTTGATTCCTATCTATGAAATTGGATGTTTCGAAAAACCCATAAAAGAACTAGCAATTATATGTTCCATTATTTTTCGGCTCAATGATGTTAAAGAGGTAGGCTGGTAATTTGCTGGTTGTGTATGAATTTGATGGATCTATTTTAATTCATTGCATGTGACTACTTCTTTCTGAAATTTTGTTCATGAATAATGGCATAGAACATTATATGAATATAGATGACATTAGGCAATTTAGTGGAAAAGAATAAATTGCTCTATGGCTTCATGATGATTGAATTAGTTTTACTTATAAACACATATTAAAACTAAATGTGAAATAAATTTCCTTGCCATGTATCAACTAATATATCATAATAACAAGAGTTATGGAAACTCAATACTTGCCCTTTCTTCTAACTCTGTTTCTTCTTGAACAATTTTGCTTGGTGTTTGAAATACCAAGCGAGAGGAAGGTTCCCCTATTCCATGTGTATTGACAGCTTCAATGTAGAATTCATACTTTGCATTTCCTCGTAGACCTTCCAGTAGAAAAGGGGAAGTCTGATAAATGGAGAAAGAAAAAAGATTCAATTAATTAATTTTTACCGATTTCTTCTTCTGTCATTTTCAAGATTAGACAAGGTTATTTATAAAGTTAAACAGAAAAGTATTTCAGAGATTCCACCATAAAAATTTGATTTGATAGAGATTTATTGACATGCAAAGAATGCTTTAAAGACAAACCTTAACTCCAGCAATGGGATGATACAAGTTATCATATGTTGCAACCATTCTGTAGTGGACAACATATGAAGTCACAGTATCTGCCAGAGTTTTTGGAGGATCCCAATGAAGCACAGCAAAATCATTATGTATATTTGAAACACGGACATTAGTAGGGGCACCAGGAAGTACTCCATAGCCTTGTAGCAGGCAACTTGTAAAATCTCCCATGTACTTTAAGCATCTGATGAGTAAAAGAAATTTTGCTAAAATATTCATTCATCATAATGAATCTTTATAAAATTTACATGCACTTTATGTATTTTCTAGGATTTTAAAAGCTTGTGAGAAGAAACTATTATATCTAAAGGGTATTTTCTACAGAGATGATTCCCAGCCCTTCTTTAATCTTAGAAATAAATTCATATTTTTTCTCATACTCTACCAAAGAACTAACTTGAAATAACTGAAGTTTATCTGAGTAACATTTCCGGTACAAAGCTCTTGACAAAGAGCAGGCATTCCTCGAGCTCTGCAACATGGAGAATGATCTTGCCCATTTGTCAAACAAGCAAATGATTTTGCAGCCCATGGAGCACATATCATCAGGTCAGTCACTTCAGCAGCATTAGATTGAGAAGGGTCACATAATTTGTCCAAACACCTGTAATATTTTGAAATTAAGAGAAGATGCTGTAGAGAGAGAATGAAAGCTACATTTCTAATAACTCATAGAGAAATTCTGAACCATTATCTTAAAAAGGAGGTGAATATATTCCTGTAGTTTATCATGTGCATTACAGATGTACATTTTTAGAATTCATGTAGAAGAAATGAATGTCGAAGTTTTACTGTGATTCATTCAAAAATATTTTGCTCACGTTGGATGACGAATTCCACTGTTTTTACAGCATGTCCGCACATCAGGTAGCTTTGGAACTTTTGGACTAGATGTACTTCCACTTGGAGTCAAGGATGATGATGTCGGATTTATATTTGGCATGTAAGTTACTGTTCTCACAGAATATGAAGGAAGGCTGCTACCATGAATATTCATTGCAGTTGCTGATACTTCATACATAGTGAATGGAAGGAGATCACTCACTATTGTTGAGTTTTTAGTTCCTGGAACCTTTATAATTGAGATAATGGTACTTTATGACAATTATTTCTTAAGTTCATTAAAGGGAAATATTTAATTTTGCTTAAATAATTATGGTAATTTGGACTGTTCATTCATAAATTATATGATAACAATAGATTTTAACAAGCATGATAAATATTTTTATTGAAAATATTTAAGTACATTGGCATATTTTGTTGTCAAGTTTCATGATCATTTTCTGTGAGAAATTCTTTTCTTGAATAGTAATTTCTTAAAAGAGGTAAAATAACTATGATGGATTTAAAAATTTCATTTTATTAGCTAACTATTTATGGAATTCAATCCAGCAAAGAAGCTTTATATGCAGGAACATTCAAAAGAAAATTATTCAATTATAATTTTTGCATTACCTTAACGATTTTTGTTGTTATGTAGGGAGCAGGTGTAACACGGACTTGAGGGTGAGCTATAGTTGCATTGGAACTGATAAAATCATTGGTCTCATCATCATCAAATTGTTGCAGAGCTGTTACATTTATAACAATTAAAGTGACAGTATCAGCATTCTCAGTAGGTGGAAGCCATGAAATCTTCAAAGAGGTCTGAGAAACTGGAGTCACTTCAAGCCTTTCAGGAGAACTTGGCAGCAGTTCTGGCATTAATTAGAATTTATACACTTAGTTCAAAATTGAAGTTACAATATTAAGGGTATAAAATTAACTTTAATGAAGGTTTCACTAGAAGTATTTCAATACGATAGAAAGGATTCACTGTGAGCATGAAAATTACTAAAATACTAGCATTTACCAAGACATCTTCATCAATAAATAATATGATTTTAGCATACCTCTATCAAAATATTTTTTTTGTGCAAGGAAAACAATGTGTGTTATATGTGAAATGAAGGAAATACTTCTTAGTTGCTCATAAAATTTCTTGCCAGTTACATAATAAGGAAACTTTCTGTGCATAAATGAACATTTTTCTGAGACTTGCAGATGCTATTTATGAAGTAAGTCAAAAGATCACAATGAAGATAATCAAAATAATAACCATTTTGCAGCAGCCTAACTTACATGCCACATGTTCTGCTACATGATGGAAAAGAAGCATTTGGAGGCTATATCCACAAATAATAAGAACCATTCACTTATAGTAGTGAAAGGATTGAAAGAAAACCTTGATGTATAGGAAAATATTTTTGATCTTAATTTTCATGAGATATGAAAGCATAACTGAAAAATGTTGATAAAAAGTGGTGGTCCATGTAACTCTTGGAAGTATTGCTAAATATTTATTTTATTGCATTGCTTTCATTTAACACAAAAATTAACATTAGAACTAAACTGTGTGATTTGGTATTTTAATTTAGCGATTAGTAGTCAGAAAATTAAGCTCTCATATGGTACATGCGATGAGGAGTAAATTGATTTTATATANTCCCTGCATCTCTTTTGTTATGCTATCGCCTTTCTCAAGATCCTTATTTTGATGTCGATAGTCTTTTTCAAAGTCCATAACTCATCTCCTTACTGTACCCTTAGAATACCGATCTTATAATTTACAACATGACTTTCTGCTATAATCAAAAATATTCTCTATTATGTTTGGCTTAAATATTTCTTCTTTGTTTTATAAATTTTATTCTTTTCCCTTACATGTTATTGTCATAATTCATCTTATAAGATGAATTTTCATCTTAATTAAGATGAAAATTATTTTCTACAAATGACATTGCGAATACTTGTGAATGTTTCGGAGTAGTAAATTTTAAATTCGAGCTGTTTCCTAAATGAGATTATTTCTCTTAGATTATGGTTATACTCGTAGATGAACGAAGCCTAACAAAATATTTCCATCACTTACTTCTCGAGTTGATTTTTCTGTGAAAAACCTTAACGCTATAATTTAAACGATTGACTCGCGAGCTACTGGTTTCTAATTTGGATTTGCAATTAATGAAAAGTAAACAAACTAGAAGTTATGTCTTTCACCCTATTAGGAAAAATTTTAAATACATACCACTTAGTTTATGGAAGGATCGTAGGATCGGATTGCTGTTAACTTCGCATACATATATTCCCTTTCATTTAACACAAAAATTAACATTAGAACTAAACTGTGTGATTTGGTATTTTAATTTAGCGATTAGTAGTCAGAAAATTAAGCTCTCATATGGTACATGCGATGAGGAGTAAATTGATTTTATATACTGCTAAAAATAATGTATTAAAAGCGTTATCTTGGAGGAAATCTAATGAAATATTATTAGTTGATTAGTTTATTTAGAAGAGCTCAGTCATATCTGATATGCATTGCGATTCTCTACACATACATTCATGCTGCAGAATAGAAGTGAAATTTCTCAGCAAAACTATTACTCACCAACTCCTTCAACAATGCAGGCTAACGTTTGTTCAGTATATGTGGAACAAGAGAAATGTGTCTTGATGTTGTCAGTGATGACAGTGTACTCTCCACGACAAACATCTTGACATATATCTGGAACTCCCTCCTGGATACAGCAGGGCACATGATTCCGTCCATCTGTACAATAAGATAGGTTCAAACTCTCTAGAGATAACCAAACCTTATCACTATGGCAAATCAATCTTGTAATGTAACAATATTTTAAATTTATATTTGGAAAAATATCTCACCTGCCATACACCTAACAATTGCTGGGAAATCATGTTCACACACTTCTGGGTCTTGTCCAGTGTTGCCTTCCAGAATACTTTGAATACTACAGAATCCAAGGCAATTTGTTGACACATTAGCATCAATGCAGCAGTCAGTGTAATTGTGATTCCTGGCAAAAGCTTCCTTTGACATGTGGTATTCATACTCCAATGGATCCGACTTATTATCAGGAGGCTGCACTTCACGAGAAAGAACTGGATTTTGTGAAGAATGAGAAACAAACCAAGAATTAGAAATCCTCTTCATGAAGATTTATAGATTTTTTTCTTTTGATCAATAAAGAAAATACTGCTATGAGGAGTATATTTCTAGTTGGCAGTGATTCCTTAATTTCAGTTAAGGCATTTAAGGACTTAAATGAAATTAAGGAATATTCCATTATTTCACTGAAGGAATTTGACTAGTTGATTTCAAGTTTCAATAAGGAATTCATAAAAGTTCCTAGCTTTACATTAAAGTAAGTACGCTATTCCAATTGAAAAACTAGTTAATCTTCTTTCATTCTTAACATGCTTTTATGAGGGAGAAGGTATATGATTTTCTCAGTATTATATAAATTTGAGGTATGATGGGAATAACAATCATAAAATCTCCTATGGAATAGCCAACTTAAAAAATTATGGTGACTACCACTTCTTTCATGCAAACTTCTGTCCTACAAGTTTCTTATGTTCAAGCTCACATCTAACTGATGTAGTTTTCTATTGAGCATTATTAACTATAAGAACTATAAATTAAATAATTTCAATATAAATAGAAAAAACTCCAAAGCTGTAAATTTCCGGGGCAAGGTAAGATAAAAACCATATCAAGGTAAGATAAAGGGGGGTATTTACCTTGATATGGTTCTTCTGCTTCATCTGGAAGGTGCACACACACAGAATCACAGGGATACTAGATACATATTTTGGAAACTAACGTTTCCAGGAACCATGACAAGCTAAGTCCCATCTTTATTTTACCTTTGAAATTTATGGCTTTGGAGTATTCTCCATTTAATATTATTCTAACAGCCGTATCTCTTTTC
>KZ308445.1:798091-809473 GCA_000376725.2 Ladona fulva
AAAAAGATTAATTATTATTATTATTACTTTTGTAAATATAGGAAATGTTAAGATAAGTTACGAAGAAGGGAATATACGACAAATCTGATGAGTGGATTGGTGCCTAATAGTTGTTATATTCCTTAGGAAAACCCATCCGAAGCACTCGAACATACATCTAATAAATTGAATACAAATATACTGTCTACTGTAGACTACAAGTAATATTGGTCATTAAATTCGTATTACTGTAATATAGAAACAAACCGCAGTTGATATACATTCTTAATTTAACAAACCTTTCCCCATAAAAGGAATAAACATATTAAAATACCGAAAAATCAAGTTCTATTTTTTAACGCGTTAAGAAGTGCCAAGCATTTAATTAGAACACTTTGATTGGCGAACTTTCCCCATACACTCATGCATCGGCTCAAGATAGAATACGAACAGAATTCCCTTCTCTGATATTTCCTTTAATGTTGACCAATGTTCAATTAAGAATTTGGAATAGTGAGAGAATCCAATTTTTACCACGATAAGAGATTTAATCTGAAAAACAACCGAAAACAAAAAGGGTTGCAAAATTATGTTGATTTAGGGCCTCTACCTTACACCGTTGCGAAGAATGTTCTGTACGCCCGGATATTTAATCGAGGTTAAATATTGCGCTTATTTCCCAAAAGGATGATTTATTACCTTTGCCCCTCACATCTCTCTCTTCCCAAAATCCTAATTTTTTAGGATAGCCGCGCAATTGATTATGACCACTTTGCCGAATGAAGAATGTGTCCCACAATTCCCATTTGCATGCTGCCCAAGCAAGCGGAAGCCAATGTGGAAGTTGTCACGGGACTGATGCACACACTGTATTGAAATTATATTCCCCAAAGGGAGACTTTGCTACGCTATTATTCTATTGTTGTTGTACAAGAGGGGCGGAAGCTTTACATTTTTTTCCTACTGAAAATTTGCTGCGAAAACGAAACATTAGCCGTTGGGAAGTGTGCCGGAAGATTATCAAAATTAAATCCAACCTTCCGCCGAGCGATCAGCAGCCAAAAGTTCTAAAAATACGATCAAACAATCGATATACTCCCTTCGTGGTTCGTGGAAGGTCGTAGCGAAAGCAATGAATAAATTAAAACTATTTTCCGGAGTACAATTTTTTCTAATGGATTGATTTAGGGTCAAATGGTCGTCATTGAGCACATGAAACTGAAAGGAGTTTAAAAGAAAATGGAAAGTTTAGAAGAAACAAAATTTACCCATCTTAAACTTAATCATGCGGAGCCTCCGACGATTAAAAACCTCAATGTACACATGCTTTTCCCAAAAGAGGCCATTTATGCTATAGGTGCCCCAAATTGTTCTCAAAAGGAATTCATGCTATCTGATGAATACAAGTCCACGAGGATGGAAGTATCCGAATTTTAGTGTTCACGAGGGGAAAAAGCTATACCATGGCACTACTTAAACTGATATTTAATTTCGATCATAATATAGTGTCTATATATGTATATAAAATATAGTGATAGTTTGGCACGTGTGGATGAATTAGTGGTAGTATGTATATATTTTTTATTTCAATAAATACTTCACTCTAAATTCGGTATATTCTTTTGTAGCCACAAGGTTTAAAATATTCTAATAAAATACCTGCTCTCTCAATTCTTTATAATTTCTAAGAAGTAATCCCTGATCATGGATAATGATAGCCCAATTGACGAATGATTAATATCTTCTACAAAAACACCGACCATTGAAACAGAATAAACGTAGCATAGATGAAGCACTTAACTTAAAGCAATAACATAGGTCGTGGAATTCCAGCAAATAATCATTGATACATTAAATATTTTTCATATGTATTGCGGTACCAGACAGAAGAAAGGGTATCTTTCTTTTACCTTTCTCGTATTCTTTTGTAGTGCAGCGATGATATTAAAGTTACTGTATGAGATGATGTATGAGAGATTGAGTAATTGCCTTCATTTATGGTATGAAAGTAGAGCACGGTTGTTAATGAATTAGAAGTTCAAAAACGCCACAAGTGCCGTTATGCCGTCGGTTCGCGTATCTCCCTCTGTGACTGAAGTAAGAGAAAAGAAACGGATTAACCGGCCTTCTATGAATCACTTAATGTGCATTTCTATAGCAGTGCTATCATCATCAAGAAGGCCGGTTAATCTTTTCCACTTCCTTTCTCTTGTTTCTTTCACAGAGAAAAAGACGCAGACTACCGGCATAACGGCTCTTGGAGTGTTTTTCAACCTCGCATGCATTTGTCTCTCCCCTTATCCGATGCAATAAAAAGTATTCTTATATTATGACATCGGGTCATCGCGCGGTAGGTTAAGTAGATGTTTTCAACTCGTAGCATTCTAACTTATTAAGTAAAAAGTTAGGAACTGCTTCACTCCTAATCTTTCCTAGTAAGCCTCATTCCCTTTCTTCGGATTTCGGTTGATAATAGCGGAGATTTGCGGCTTTTTAACCTACTGAATACTTTACCAACATAGACCATGGAGTGGCTTCCAGCAATGGAAATAATCACGGTGAAGTATTTCTGTTTTTTTTTTTCGCGTTGAGGTATAAGAAACCTTAAAATTTATTTCGCGTCTCCGGGCCAGAACAAAGGGAACTATTAGGAAACATATTTTACAAGATCACTTAGAAACCGCACTGTCAGAGCCTTAAGTATAAAAAGAAGTCCGTGACCGAAAAGGAGGGATATGTTCATTTAATCTCAATGTAGAGAAAATATCTGAAAATTACGAACCGGGTTTCCAGTGGCCTCGGAATTTCCGCTTTTCGACTAAAATGTGGCATCCAAGCACCCTCGGAAGACTTACTGCGATATCTAATTACCTCAATCTTTCGCTCTAAAGAGGGAAACTTCCGCGGCGCTGTTTCATAAAAGCAGACGATTGAAAAGCAAGAGATTGGAAACGCGCGAGAACGTTCCCACTCCGAAAAACAGAGGAAAGTTGATTATTCGGGAAATGTGCTGAATTCCGTAGGGATCACTTTCATCACTGGGAGAAAAAGAAAATATACCTTGCGTTGTTACTCCTATTTTCCTTTCGCTAGATATGATATTCACTTCAAGTAATGGTTGAATTTGCGAGGAAATTTACACTCATTACACGAGCTCACTTGCACCACATCTCCCAACACTCATCACTAGTAATCTCTCATTACCCATTTTCATTATTTCCATATTCACCGTGCCTCCATATTCTCTATCCCTTGAGGTTCCTTTTGCCGATTCGATAGTTTACCTTAAATAAAACACCATCGAAACTGTCCGAGAAAATGAGTCCGTCATTTATTCAACATATAAAACTGTACTTGGTCTTTTGATTCATCATTGGGAATCAGCGAACGCTCTCAAACGTAACTCTACGGTCTGTTTCCAGCGTTTTTATTAATATTTCTATACCACCAGTTCTAGTTTACCAGGGATAGTTTTGTGATATTTACACGCCCCTTTCTATTAACGATATTCCAATTCCTCTTTTCTACGAACATTAATATTTAATGTAATCGAGCAAGTTATACGACGAGAGTAATGTAAAAATTTAAACGAAGGAAGAAATTCCACAATTATCCTAACAGAGCCAATGGTTTACTTTTCAGGATAGATTTTCAGCGTGATTTATTTCCTTCGCCTTCGCGGATGAAATACAAAAATACGAAAATTGCTAGATATAGACGGATAGCTTTAGATAACACCAGTACTCAATCAGTGGAGAAGGTGCGAAATAAATGAAAATCTTTGAGCAGCACCTTCTACTCGAAGAAAAGCGTCATTTTCCAGGTGGAATGACTTTATTTCCTGAATTTTCAAAATCAAACTTTCTCCGTCGTCAAAATTACATCCACTTGACGACTGACTTGCATTGACAAAACATTGCTAAACTTAGCACTAATCTTACACCACTTGGAAGTAAATTAAAAACCATAGCCCCACCTCATAAAGCGTATTATTTAAGCAAAGAAATTTTCTGTTTAGAAAGTACTGGATTGTGAATTACAGTTTCTTGGCAAGTAACAAGTTCGTCATTCGTGAACAAATCTTTTTTGGATGCATCAAACAACATAAAACAAGTATCTTTTTATGTTGCGTACAGGAAGCCGGTTTCAATACCATCCGTCCAGCTACTATTGTATTTCTAAAGGGAGTCAGGCTTACGAGGCAGGATTACGTGTGAAGTAGTTTACCATTTCAAAATCACTCACACCTTAGTAGCTTTCATAGTGTCACCACTATAAACAAGACTGAGAAAGAAATAAAGAAATATGCATTTTTTATCCTGTACCAATAGACAAAAAATATTAAATTCACGAAAATGTGGAAGCTCGAAGCAGTAAATAAGCATCTGAGAAGTTATAAGTTTCACTCCATGAGTAGATGATGGGATCTGACAATCATGCTTCTACTTACAACAGGAAGTCTTAAACTCTCGTAAGAATAATTACATTTCTTTCGCACCGTTTTAACTATACCAATGGTTAAATTATATAGTGTGGACTATGACGATAGGTCTCACAGTATATTTGATTCTGTATAAACAAGTTTAGTCTCTCATTTTCATAAAGCACACACGTTAAGATCCACAGCGATAATGTTGCCATCTGGATTTGTTCTGTTCGCGCCTTCGCGCTAAATAAAAATCAGGTTCCGCGGATAGACTTTAAATTTACGCGCCGAAAACGACGGATGAGTTGAAAAGATAGTCCTCAGAGATATTAAATCTATCTCTCAGCTGATGCTAAGAAGTCTCGGCGAGAATAAAACCAGAATTAAAATCCTCCTGCATATCTTTCAAGAATGGTTGCCTTTCGCATGTTTTCCAGCGGTAAATCCCGGGATATAACCGCAAAAGCCTTATCGGAGCCCCACTACCTTCCAGTGGTAGCGTGAAATATCACCAAAACGGCCAACTAAAGAGGAACTAATCATTTGGAGCACCGCGTGAATTTAACCCCGATCGCGGGGGCAGTTCATCATTTTTCGCGATGTAAATCCTTCCAAATTCCCGACACCAGTTCTACGACCGGGGGAGTAGCGAAACTGTTATCGACCTCTTTGAAGGGAGGCGCGCTGCGTGAACCCTCACACAGCGTCCAGGCTTTAGCCATATTTGACGAGCGACACGCGAAAGGTCCTACCGAAGCGGCACGCACGCATTTCCTCCCCTTTGAGTCACGCGAATCCTCGAATTGCTGCGGAGGTCCTAGTCAGTGAACCTCATTCTCCGATATAGACTACTCGCCGTGGGTCGATAGAAGAGCCCAAGAGCCGCAGTGCTTGTCTCCCGCCCTCTTCACTCAATAACCACTGATCATGGATGGTGAGGCTTGAGCGGTCACCTCCTTATTCTCCGTGTTAAATGGAGCCAGTCGATGAACTGACGACGAGCTGCGACCGATCGAAGATCTTCGGAAGGCCCTCGCGTTGCGTCTCATCGCCATTGCTAGGAACGGCTACTAAAGCTTTCAAAAGTGTAACTCCTTCGCCAAAAATATTTCATATCTACATCTACATAAATACCCTGCAAGCCGCCATTCGGCGCGTGGCAGGGGGTGTAAACATCAAGCGTTCGAGTTACCTCTTTAGCTTATTGTTGTCACGTATTGTTCGCGGAAAGAGTGAGTCCCTAAAACGACTTGTCCTCGCATGTATTCCTCTAATTTTACGCTCATTATCTGATCGGCCGAAGTAGCAGAAGGGGGTCGCACAATACCGATTACGTCTTCCGCAAATGTACTTTCTTTGAATGTATCAAGCAATCGCAGCCTAGCTTCTAATCTCCTTTCTTTAAGGGATTCTTAACCTGCGTCTGAGAACATTTTCGTAACTCTTTCATTTTTACCGTAGGATTGTTTAACAAATCGCATAGTCTTGCGCTGTACCTTCTCGAGTTCGCGGGTACACCTTTCATCCGCTGGGTCCCACATACTCGCGGCATATTCCAAATTTAGCCTGACCAAGGCGAAATAACATCTACGTCTAAACTTTTCATCTCATATTCCTACAATACGCTGCATAACACCGAGCTTTTCTGTTGCTTTACCGCAAATGTTTCGGATATGTATGCACAAGTTTAAGTTATTTCTAACAGCGATTCCGAGATATGACTGACTCGACTGCATTTATGTTGATTCCACTATTTGTGTACGGGAAATTCTGCTGCAATTCTTACTTTTCGAATAAATTAACTTCAATGCTTTCACACATGAAGATATAATTGCCATTTTCGCACCACATTTGAATATGATCTAAATCGTTTTATAGTGAGGTAATTTATTTAGCGCTTGATATTTCTCTATATATCACCGAGGCATCCGCAAATACCCTAACATTGCAATCAATCTCGTCGCTCAGGTTATTGATATGTATCAGGAAGAAGAGAGATCCAATACCTTTTTCCCTCGAAATTTAAGCACTGACTGCAATTGGTGCAGTATAAAGTGGCTGACAAGGGCACTGGGTTTGTACTGATAGTTTCAATGTTTTGTAGTAGTATATGTAGGCGGAAGTGTCTGTTAAATCCTTGCCACCGGAACATTGTTCCACTTGTAATGTTTTTGCATAATAATAATATTAATAAAGATATGATGTTCTACTAATTAACATTTTAGTAACGAAAAGAAAATTCTACTCCCCATTAGTTCCCTACTCTTGAAACACATGCTAAAAATGCCAAAGAGCTACAATATTTTGCAAGAATGGGCAGTAACGATTTTGCTTTGATCAGTTTTGACTATTATGTGCTCGGGCAGATACACTATCGTTTACCGAATTCGCATTCGGTAGCAGAGTCCAAGTAATAGCGAAGAAATTGGATTCAAAGGAAGGCGATAACTTCAGCGATAGAGTCCAAAGACGAGTAATCTATATAATTTAGTGTAAGATTCTCCAAACCCTTATTGTCGGAGTTTTCCTACCCTGAGTGTATATCTTCCAATTTTATTAGTTGTATTCAAGAAATTTATCATCCTTTTTGCGTTTTTTTATTCATCACTTTATTTTGGTTAAATAACTAATAAATTACGAAGATAAGTTAGATGGACGAATAGACTGACGAGAGTCATTATTGCCTAATAAGGACAACTATCAAACTTTATTTTTACTGAACTGTTCTACCTTTCGGTAGGTACATGTGCCCTAATATTCCCTATTCAAAACCCTCTCCTTCGTTACTTGGTACCTCACTCTACCCTTTATGTCATCTAACATCTTTTGCCTCTGCCTTCCGCTCTGTCTTTTCCCTTGTATCCTTCCCTCAATAACATTCTTCAGCAATCCCTTTCCTCTCAATATTTGACCCACCCATTTCTTTTGTCGGAGCTTAATTACTTCAATTAAAACCCACTCCTCTCCAATCATACCCAGTACCTCTATGTTTGTTTTTCTATCCACTCAGCTCACCTTTTCCATTCTACGCCGTACCCACATCTCAAAATCCTCCAATTTTTTGATGTCCTCCTTATGTATGGTCCATGTTTCACACCCATACAGTAAAACACTCCATTTCAACGATTTTACCAATCTTTTACTGATTCCTTTATCGAGATCCTTTGTCATCATATCCTTTCGCTTCACAAAAGCTTCCTTGGCCAATGCCACTCTTTTTCGAACCTCATCTTCACACCTCCCATCCCAAGATAGAACACTACCCAAGTACGAGAATTTATCCACCTGTTCTAGTTTTTCCTCATTCACCCTGACCGTTAACTTAGCCTTCTTTCCCTTAATAAATCTCATTACTTAAGTTTTACATACGTTTATTTTCAAACTTTATTATACATTGTTAANCAAGCATCGAATAGCGAGAACAGAAAGTTTCTATCGATATGCATGCAATCATGGCGATGTTATTGCCAACAGCCTGCAAACGGATATTCAGGCCTTGTATCGACTGCCCTTAAAGCGTTTGACCTAGAAGTTATTGTTAGGAAGGCGTTTCAGAGGTTATAAATGACATGCCAAAATAGAAGGACCAAAAAATAAATGCTAAAATTTCACGACACATCAAAATATCGTGCAAATTTTGATTTTGAAAAGACCGTAGGGAAGAACTGCGCAAGTGACTGCAGCATTTCGATTGAACTCCTGTGAGTTATCTGTACAGAGTAGCGGAGGCTACGAAAAAGGTTTCCCGATCAAGGCAAAGAACGACAGCAGGTGGATTTATTGGGTGATTATCCATTAATCCCAGGATTCCTCAAACGACCAAAAAAGGGCGAGTGAGAGAGATTTCCTCTCTCTTGATTTTTTCTCTGTTATTGCAGAATAAATTACAGCACAGTATAGGAGGATGAACAAAAATAAGAGGTGTTATCCATCATCACTTTTAATTAAACTCTAATCTGATGATGAAAGCTGACGTTAGTCCCGCCCAGTGATATAAAGTATATCATTGAATGATTGAAGTCTAAATAAATAACCGGTATTGTACATAATCCTTATATTCAGATAATATATTACATTTATAATTACGTATTTATGTATGCATTTATGTATATGTGAAGTATGATATAGAGAAAATGTCCTACACATTATTACTTGCATTGTATTATGTAAATTGTTGTTTTTTCAGTTTATTATTCAATATTTCATCTTTATTCGATTTTTTTTCATATTACATTTAATATTCTCATTTATCATATATTAATGCCTACTTCTTATAATTCAAANCGGTAGCAGAGTCCAAGTAATAGCGAAGAAATTGGATTCAAAGGAAGGCGATAACTTCAGCGATAGAGTCCAAAGACGAGTAATCTATATAATTTAGTGTAAGATTCTCCAAACCCTTATTGTCGGAGTTTTCCTACCCTGAGTGTATATCTTCCAATTTTATTAGTTGTATTCAAGAAATTTATCATCCTTTTTGCGTTTTTTTATTCATCACTTTATTTTGGTTAAATAACTAATAAATTACGAAGATAAGTTAGATGGACGAATAGACTGACGAGAGTCATTATTGCCTAATAAGGACAACTATCAAACTTTATTTTTACTGAACTGTTCTACCTTTCGGTAGGTACATGTGCCCTAATATTCCCTATTCAAAACCCTCTCCTTCGTTACTTGGTACCTCACTCTACCCTTTATGTCATCTAACATCTTTTGCCTCTGCCTTCCGCTCTGTCTTTTCCCTTGTATCCTTCCCTCAATAACATTCTTCAGCAATCCCTTTCCTCTCAATATTTGACCCACCCATTTCTTTTGTCGGAGCTTAATTACTTCAATTAAAACCCACTCCTCTCCAATCATACCCAGTACCTCTATGTTTGTTTTTCTATCCACTCAGCTCACCTTTTCCATTCTACGCCGTACCCACATCTCAAAATCCTCCAATTTTTTGATGTCCTCCTTATGTATGGTCCATGTTTCACACCCATACAGTAAAACACTCCATTTCAACGATTTTACCAATCTTTTACTGATTCCTTTATCGAGATCCTTTGTCATCATATCCTTTCGCTTCACAAAAGCTTCCTTGGCCAATGCCACTCTTTTTCGAACCTCATCTTCACACCTCCCATCCCAAGATAGAACACTACCCAAGTACGAGAATTTATCCACCTGTTCTAGTTTTTCCTCATTCACCCTGACCGTTAACTTAGCCTTCTTTCCCTTAATAAATCTCATTACTTAAGTTTTACATACGTTTATTTTCAAACTTTATTATACATTGTTAATTTTTCTCTGATTTAAATTAGTATATCACTCCAATATATTATATTGGCTTGGAAACTACTCACTAACGATGCCTATTTCTCGCATTTTTCCATATAAAGTCTTCGTCTAGTGATTGTTCAACTGCATAAAAAATATTTGCTATCTCAGTCAATAGGTTTCTTTGGTTCTTCATACATTCCTTTTCAATGGCTTCTTTAAAAAAACAACCCAAACAATAATAACTATTCTACTACTGAATAATCACGAGAGATTATGTTTTCTGTTCTGTTTTCTAGCATATAACTGTAAGCACAAAGTGTTGAAAATCACTTTTACAGTCTCATTAAGTCAATTTTTTATTGTTTTTAGACATAAATGTATTTATAACACTATTATTTACCTGTTCGTCAATAAGTTTATTTTTATTTATTAGTTTAAGAGCTTTAGCAGTTTTACTCATCCGTAAATGTAAAGATATTAAAATCCAATGTAAAAAGAAACAATTCCAAGGCGTTAAGTTAGAAATTTGACGTAATTCCGAAAATAAAGTATTTTTGCGTAACACTGAACGGTCTAAAATAGAATGTATTCCCTGAAATTTGCAATTCTTGACAATATATTAAATTTTTTAGCGAATTGGGCCGCGCATGGGCATTTCTAAGGAAGGAAGCGTTCAGTTCTACATGATGGACGAGACTTTCTTTTCTCTTTTTTGTGAAATCCAGTTGCATTCTATAAGTTTTAAAAACTTTCGAGTATTTATTGCTCCGTTGGAGAAGAGTATCCGGACAATAACTTTCCCGTGTCGTTTTCCTTGTATCTCCGTAAAATATGCCCAAAAGTATACGCCAATCAAAACCCGGATTATGACCAATATTGAACTATAAATCGAGTCTGCCAAGGGTAAATATATACCGAGTAAAAGAATCCTTCTCCTCGGAAGTTCTTCCAAAATACGGTAATATTTATCTCCTTGTTCTTGTTTTGCAGACGCGATGCTCCACGGAAGCGATGGCAGAAGAATATAACAGGTTCTAATGACTTTATTATTACCAGCGAAAAATTTTCACCTATTTTGTGCCTAAGACATTTGCAAGAATGTGCTTGAAAACTCAATCAGGATGATAGGGGCATATTTCTCAACTCAAGAGCATTTTTTTAAACTATCCCTTCTTCCACATCTACTGTCCTTCCTTCAGCTATCCTCTAGTAGGGATTTCGACCAGTATCCTTCCCTAACCACTTTTTGCCAACCATTGTTCATGCATACCACATTCTCTTATTTCCTTCTCTTTTCTATATTCAATGTTAGCGGAAGTGACCTTTTATCATGAATAATAATTAATATGTAACATATTATTCTGATTTCACATAAATAGTTTACTCCGATGTAAAAATTAAAATTTTATAGTTTATTTCGAGCATCAGGTGATTGCTTTCTTTGCCCCAATTACTTCTACATTCAAATTTGTATTTCGATTATTTATATCGCTTTGTGATTTTATCTTCGAATTCGATTCTATATTTTAATTTTCTATATTTCCGCGGTTTTTCTCACCGTTGTTATTTTCCCGCAACATCTTCGCGTCAAGTGTTGTCTTCGTCAACCCTCCGATTGTACTGCGGCTTTTTCTGACATTATTAGTGCGGCGAGTTCTCTCAACAAATAGTTCGAAATTCTTTATAAATCAATTAAATTGTAATTT
>KZ308445.1:817434-828908 GCA_000376725.2 Ladona fulva
ATAAATAAAACACGGGGGTTTTCTAAGTTATAAAGAAAAAAATTATAAGAGTTTTAATTGAATAGATTTGTGAGTATACACACAGTAAACGCTATAAGTAAATAAAAAACTCGTAAAATTGGCTAAACAAAATTTTGAAGTAACTTCTCAGTTTGAAATCAAATTAACAGTTGCAGGCATTACTGAGTGGAAATCCATTACAAGGATAAATAAGAATCAATTTACAATTTATGTTTTCCCACACGGATTTAAAATACGGCCGGTTTCAGCTCAGATATCAGGTATGATGGCCGATCTGTGCTGAAACCAGTGTTATTTTTAATACATGTGTGGAAAAACGTAAATGTAATTTTATTTCTACATATCCTTCTCGGTTTGATTCTCTTCCATTTTTGATGTGTCTCCACTTTTTGCCATCAAGATGTTATAACCCTTCACATGATTCGAGAAGCGTTGGTGATTGTTGATTTTCCTTATTGATCTATTTCTTTAAAGAATTTATCAGTTTTTCTGTATTTTATAAGTCCATCTCTCACCTTATAGATAAGTAAACTGAATTATAACTTTTTTCGAATAGAAAGGTATCAGTCTTTCAACAACATTCATAGGACGCATGTTCATGAGGAATCAGTTTAGTATTCAGCCTCAAGGCCCGTTTGAAAGTCATCTTCAGCGGACCAAAGGCCCCAGAGAATGAATGAGAAATAGTAGGAAAGATAAGAAGTGATGTATTTTGTCCTTGATATCCATAGTCACTCCACTCACTGAATTATTTCAGTGAATGGATTGAGTCTTTGTAGTTGCAGCACAGTGGCCCTTTGAAAAACACATTTCGTAGGAATGACCAAAATCAGTATCAGTAGTAACTCAGGAGCTGTTTTATATTATTACCATGTAGAAGACATGGACAGTATTAAACTGATGAGAAAGAGAATAGTTGTACCTTTTCCACAATATATTTGTATTAAAAACAAACAAAAATTCACGACTAGTTCCGGCGAATGATCGCCACCATGAAGTATATCAAAATATATTGTGGAAAAAGTACAACCATTCTCTTTCTCATCATGATGTATTTCCACAAAAAATCACCAGCAACTGTGAATTTCATAGTATTAAACTGAACCAAATAAATATTCCTATATCCTGTTTTGCTTCAATACGAATGTGGTAGTCAAATTGGCGTCTCCCATGATTCCGTGCCGGTGCTGACTGCGCGAATATATGCAACACATCACAAGAGCGGCCTGATTATCCCTCTTGCGTACAAGTGCGGCCGTCCGATGAGGGACCATTTCGCCCCCTTGGGAAGTCCTCCCCACATTGCGCGAGAAGTGTGACATAGGCTTAACAACATATCGGTCGCTCCTACCCTTGAATCTTCGCTCAAGTTTTTCTACGCGGAGCTACTGAGTGAGACTTTTATTACGGAATTCTTCCAAGTTTTCAGCAAGAGAATCCGGAAAGAAAAGTTGCCACCGTTTATGACTCGAATCGATTTTTCGATCGTGCTGCGGAGTGCGGCCTCGCGGGCTGTCAACGCTGAGAACGATGAAGCGGTCAGCCCAAGGGCTACTCTCGCAATGTCTGTGAGGCACCGGCTGCCTGAGCAGAGCGAATTAGGAAAGGATAAAATGCCCAGTACATGTGCGTCGCTGAAATGACATACAACCGGAATTTTACGGAAAACCGAAATCGCACAAAACCGTATCACTTGCAGGAGTGAAATCCAAACCCGAACCGAAAAACTGATACTCTTGAAACATTAATCTAAAACGGCAACCGTTACTTATTTAACTCCTCTTTAGGGTTCGCATTCTAATTATGTGTAACAATAGTTATAATTACTAATTATGTATAACGGTGGCTTGCAAGCCACTAATTAACACTTCTTTTTACTTACCCCATAATTACATTTTTTTAATGTACTGAGATTTAATTCAAAACGCAACTTAATGTCAGGTTATTAAAATTTAAACAATAAAATCCTTCTATTGGATTATAATATTCGGTGATCGGAAAATGAAACAAATCTGATCGAACCGGTTTAATCGCCGGAGTTAAACTGGAGCTATGCCGTAATTTGGGGTTTTCTTAGAACATTAGCAACAATTATTATGGTTTTTATCACCTGTTCACTGGTGATTTAATTCTGCTGATTATCTTTGTCTTGAGTATTCATTAATGCGCACAGACGCTCCTTCCCAACATGTACGTCCGCGACGTCGTTTCGCATTGTGAACGTGAAGCATAAAGTCCACTGAAATAAGTGAACTCTTCTTTCCTGTGAGGCTCATCTTTGCGCAACTCACTCCAAGGGAGCGCGCGGGTATTCAGACAGAAGCGACGGCCCTGACAAAGCCATTATCCTCATCAGCAGTCGCGAGTATTTCCAGGATTAAAAACGGAAAGTGAGGCATTGGCATCCGGTGCCTTCACGGTACGATCTCAAAGAAAAAATTCGCAAGAGAAACGCAAATTTTTAAGACGAGGACGTACGTGCCTACTCAGGCAAATTGATGATGGATATGTTGGGAAACTTCCCCGAGCGACAGTGGGACACTGAACTACTAACAAACGTCAGTAAACCAACAAGTACAATGCGGAATGATGAGCTTGGATGCGTCACATCCGTCAAAAATCGCTCGACTGAGTCTTCAGGTCCATTGCGATCGGTCAAAGGCCGTCAAAGGCACGCTTCTCGGCCACTGAAATTTTTCAACAGCAAAACATTTTTCCTTGCATTGGAAATTTACAATTCAAAACATGGAAGCAATTCTCTTGGGGAATCCTATGCTAATCTAATCCCCTAACCTAATTATTTTCTTATGGAATTTTCGCTATTTAGAGGGACGATTCAATCTAATTCACTTTTATCTGATAAATAATGTCTGCAGAATGCATTTCATCTGAGACTTTCTTGAGGGAAACTTTTCCTATAAAATGCTCCACGTACAGATGATTTACTAAGGGAACGTTAGTGAGTTATAGGAAATCTAATATTAGTATTCCCAAAGTTTCGAGCGCAAGACATAATTCGATGAAAGGAATAAGAAAGTACTGAATTCGCTCTCCCGTAGTTTAACGTGGAGTTTTTGGAATATACCTACTACTTTTGTACCAACGTAATTCAAAAAAGGCTAAAATAATACAGCTGTGTTACGTGCCGCATTTTCCAACGAATTTCAAAAACTGAGTATGGCTCCGTTGAGTTTAGTTTTAGTTTGGCGTTCTAAATTTAGTGAATCAACAACGCTTAAAATTTTTTTATTCGTTTATCGAAATGCTCGACTGTGGAGTCGGGTTACCACTAGATTGTTCGTTAGTGGATTTCGCTGTAGGGGATATTTCCTAGATCCTTCAATGATTCGTAAAGATTCTGACCTTCCCCAAAGGATTGTTAACTATGGATGATAAAAACCTTAAATATTAGAGCTATTTCGAAACCAGAATAATAATGAAAGCAGTTATAAAAGGGTGTATCATGGGACCTTGTCTGTTGCAATTAGTTCCATCGAAAGTGAAGCATGATAGATCGATAACGATCGTAACGGTTCTAAATGTATCTTATAGGAATTATCCTCAAATGTGTGTTATTTTAGAAATTTTATGCCTAGATATTTAGTGTCGTTACATACATAAGAACGGCATAGAAATATTAGAAAATTGAGTTTTCAACGAAGTAAGAGTTTTCTTCGTGAATTTAATAAGAGTAGAATGGTGAGAAATTCTCTCATATTTAGCAGAAAGTCTGAAAAAATTCATGGCCAATTTTGAACGTGTCTCATAAGTAATGGAATTAGGGAGCACCCAGCCGTGTTACTGCAGTCACTTCATTCTCGCCGAGATCAATTTTCGCACGTTAAATGGAGAAAGAAAAAAAGGTTGCTACTTTAGCCTTTATACACAAAAGCTATATCGAAAGACTAAAGAAATTTCTTAAAAATCAAATAAAGACAACAGAAAAAGTTTGAAATAACATTATAATACCGTCAGCTCTAAGACGATCTCTTTCCTTTGGTCTTTATTAGGAAAAATAAATTATAATGAATAGCAAGCAATCATTATAATAAGATTGTAGACTTTTGGTGTATATAAATATGACAGAAGGAAAGCATAGTAAAAGCAAATATGTTATATAAAAGACAGATTTCTTAATGTTTCTAATTTTCATGATGCTCTCTGATGAATTGTTATTTACGATGGAATGCACAAAATGACGGAAGGGATTTCATTTCCGAGTTCCACCAGAAACCTAGTCATTTATAGGACTCTAAGTTACAACATTTCCTACTAAACTACTAACTGCACTTTCAGGGACTATTTTACTTCTAGAGGAATCTTAGTGACCACGGTGTATTATTTTTGGGTAATCTGAAGAACGAAATAGGGGCTTGAAATTGGAGACTCTCTGATTAAAAGTACGAGGCCACTGCAAAACTTTAAAAATATTAGAGAATGTTCCATATGATATTATTTTAGGAAATCAATTCTTTCGATAAAGCCTCATGAATTTCCGCTCCTAGCCTGATATATCTCTTCACTTCAATACTCCCGACGGCGTTAGTAGAGATCAATGAAGTCCAATTGAAATTCACCTCGTAATTGGATAATTCACATTTCCAATGAAAGGAGTTTGAACTAGAACTGCATAGAAAAATGCTAAAAGAAAATTAATCAGCGTCTATCTGTTTTGGGAAAACTTTAAAGATAGTTGCAGTATATTTATATTAACTCCTGCTTTAATTTTTTTCAGACGAAGATTGGGAATCCTTAAAAAAGTGAGATCAGAAGCTAAGCTGCGATTGTTTGATAAATTCTGAGAAAGTGCATTTACGGAAGACGTAATCGGTATTATGCGACCCCCTTCTGCTACTTCGGCCGATCCGACAGTGAGCGTAAAATAAGAGAAATAGATGCGAGGACAAGTCGTTTTTGGGAAATATTCTTTCCGCGAACGATACGCGACAATAATAAGCTAAAAAGGTAACTCGAACGCTTGATGGTTACACCCCCTGCCACACGCCGAAAGGCGGCTTAAAGGGTATATGTGTAGATGTAGATGTACGAACAAATACTACTGCTGCAGTGATATTTTAGGAAATTTCTGACGTGGTCGTTTTGGACGTGTTAACATGCACTGTATATCAAGAAATTAAACGTAAAAGCTTGAACATTCTTCGTCTTGGTAACATCGAATGCAGATCTGACGGTGCAACGGTAACTATGATGCTCGAAGAAGGCCCCAAATGGTGCCCTTAATAATTTTTTTACGCGCGGTGACACCTTAACACTAAAATAAATAATATCATATCATCAAATATGGTAATTCTTTTAATGATAAAGTCTAACACAGTTTCTGAAAACGATATTTTTACCTAACATATTGGTGGTTTGTAATCGAAGAAAATGGTCGAAGATAATTTATCCACAGAAGACCGATGTAACAAACACTTCACCACTTGAATACAGACCACGCTAATTAACTGTCATGTTAATTTATAGCAAAGAAGGAAAGAAACAGTTACAGTCTTTAAGAAGTTCTACTTATATCTGTCACATTAATTCATTACTCAAGGAAATTTTCGGACGATTGTAATTTTAACTCTCCAAGTCTTATGTGCAAAGTATTAGTTTGCAAGTTGATTACGGTTTCATTTCTCATCCTTTTATCGCGAGAATTTAAGGGATAATCATTTGAATACGTAAAAGCAATCAAACTCATAGAAGTGGCTAGCGGAGTGTATGTTCAAGTAACCCTAGATTATTTGCTTTTTATATCCTAATGACTGGAATATTTTTCATTTGTCTTTTAGATGATAGGGGTTGGTTATTGGTTTTGATGGAACAAAATTTACCTTTCATTTACTTTTGTCACTATTTCTTTCTGGCTGTGGTAATACGAAAGCTACTGAGGTATGAGTAATGATAAATAACGTCATTGATTAAGGACTTTTCTTTTTGAATACTACGAAAAGTGTTACTTGTAGAGTCATTGTGCTTCCCTTACGAGGACTTGTTACGGTTATAGAATTGTCTCAGTGAGGAAAGCAATGAAAGCCCAAGGCTTGTCGTTGCTGATGCTGGAGGGATGAGGTTCAAACCAGCCTTAGGGCTGAAACAGAAAATCTGCTGCATTAGCAAGGGTGGAGATGACCTGTCAATCACAGCTTCCAACACGCCTAGGACTATTTATTTTACCCACCTGGTACTATAGGAAAACTATATTTGAATCGTTTTGCCACTATCCATCGTTCGATAAAAGTTTAGGTTTGCTGAGGGATTTTATGGTGCTAGAGATATTTATATAATTAAGAGATGGTGATTAAGTCACTAGACTCTTGACCGATTACAAATGGTTTCAGGACCTGGCAGGGTAACTAAACAACCTACTTATTATTTAAAATGAAAACAAAGGTTATAGCTTAAGGATGAAGTATAGTAAGGTTTTCCAACCTCAATGGCTAAGGACCGCTAAAAAAACTATCACCCACAGGACACGGTAAGGACCCCTGATACGTATTTTACAACCTCGCTTCTACGAAAGTATAGGAAAAGGATAATGGAAAATTTTGAATTCAGGAACTAGTAAGAAGCTAGCAATATGTCGGAGAACCTCATTCAAAAACTTTAAAAATAATGTCAAATATATTAACTATTAATAAATGTCTAATATATTAAAGCTATTTCGAAGTTCGACTTTGAATGGCTAAATATCTACTAGCAAAATACCAGCTATACATTCAGAGGAATTCATCGCTGGACACATCAAACAACCGGCGACTGGCAAAATAGACTGGCGAAATCAAAGCCTCTTGAAAGCACTTCTTTTCCGTCGAACTAGACGCGGCTGGAAACGAATGCTCCGTCCGTCTCATCATCTCTCATCGGGCGATTGTTCTCAATGGAGTAGATCACGCAGAGTTCCACACACGAGGAATTTCAGAAGCGCGCCCGTCTGCGATATTAGGAAATTATGGAGATGGAAAGGACTGTTCAGCTGTCGCAGACAAGACCATGGCCCTTATCGCGCATTACGAGGCATTTTTTTCACGCTTGGTTAAGCATATTCAGAGTCGCTTATTATTTTGTTTCTCAATCATGTTTATCGCCTCAGGAGAGAGAAAAAGAGAAGTTTTATCGTTTTACGAGTCCGAAAGCCACAGTTGTATGAAATTTCATAACCTACGCGTTGACAATTACGTGGGCACACGTTAGCAAATAAGCAGAGTAGAACTCATTTTCAATGACATGCTTCGCAGAGTTAATTTATTGTTTTTGTTCATATATTACTTAAGTTTCATTCATTTCTCCGTGAGTTAACTAATTTTTTCTACTGATTCAGCAACGAATGCACATGCATACTCTCTGATATATATTGTACATGAAGGAACAAGAAAAATTCAATACTTTTACCTACCACAATATTTGTTGTTTATTAGAAACGACCTTGGTTTCGACTTTTTCTTGTTCCTTCATTGTATTCTACCATGAAGTCACGGCCCAAGCAGTCGATTCATATATTGTACATAAGTCAGGGAGTAGACGAACCATTGAGGGAGGTGAACGTTCTCGCAGGAGATAGTTGCCCAAATTATTTAGAAATTTCAAATTCAATTTTTTTACGAAAGGTTCAAAAACTAAAAAATAGGAAATCGAAGGGTCCAGACGATATTCCCAGTGACGCGATAAAATTAGGAAATAATGCGATTGCTCCTTATCTAAGAACACTTTTCATTGCTACGCTAAATAACGATTCTATTCCTGAAGATTGGACAAAAGCGAACATAATCCCAGTTGGGAAATCCCACAAAGGAGGCTTAAAATCATTGTTAGACAACTACAGACATATCAGCCTAACGTCGCAGGTTTGCAAAGTAATGGAGAAAATTATAGCAGATCACATTCGGGTATTTTGGAAAGAAAACGACTGGCTGAGTAAGAGACAACACGGATTCAGATCGGGGTTCTCATGTGAAACACAGCTCCTAGGACTCGTACAAGATATTTCAGAAACCATGGATATCAGGGAAGAAATCGATGCGGTGGTTATCGACCTAGCAAAGGCATTCGATAAAGTACCTCACGACTTACTTATTGCCAAGATCCGTAATTTAAATATTGACCATCGGGTTACTGACTGGATACAAAATTTCTTAAAAAAGAGGAAACAGAGAGTTAGAATCGGAGATGTTTTCTCTAAAGAGATAGATATTACTTCAGGCATTCCACAAGGTAGCGTTCTCGGGCCATTGCTATTCCTTATTTATGTGAATGACCTCCCAACGAATATTAAGTCCGAAATTAGATTATTTGCCGACGACTGCATATTATATAGGCGTATAACGGAGGCTCAGGATCGCGAACTTCTACAAAATGACTTGAATCAATTAGCCGAGTGGACTAAAGTAAACGGGATGGAAATTAATGTTAGTAAATGTAAGCATATCAAGTTCTCCAGGAGAAAGTCTATAATACAGCATTGCTACTCCCTTAACAACGAAAACATTGTTGCTGTGACCGAATGCAAATATCTAGGTGTCAAGCTAACCGAGAACCTTAAATGGGGAAAGCACGTCGAGAACATAGTCGCAAAGGCTTACAGGAATCTCCATTTTGTAATGAGGAGCCTAAAACGGAGTGGGAAAGGAGTAAGAGAAAGAGCGTTCAAATCACTGGTCAGGCCGATTATAGAATACGCAACGAGTGTATGGGATCCTCACGAAACAGGCCTTATTAAGAAGCTCGAAGGTGTACAAAGGAAAGCAGCTAGGTACGTAGTCGGCAAACACAAGAAAACAGAAAGTGTAAGTAGAATGCTAGCTCATTTGAAGTGGGAATCATTAGAGTCGAGACGGAAAATATTTAGATTAGCCGGGATGTACAAAGCATGGAATTCCGCGGAGGGGTGGGACGAACTGAAATCCAGGTTTAAGCTCCCTAGCTATATAGGACGAGGCAATCATGAATTAAAAATCAAAGAACGCGAACAGAAAACAGATATCGCGAAATACTCATTCGTTAATAGGGGTATTAGAGAATGGAACGCTTTAGCTGGAGAAGTTCTCATTCCAATGCCGAAAAATGTAAAAATTTTTAAAAATAAGCTTAAATCTATTTTTAATCATTAATCTTCCATAGTTTAAAGCTGTAATTTAATTTTATGTAACATTATAGTGTGTAGAATTAGCCATCATGAATTATAACTTAATATTATGTACATGACTATATGGACTATCTACCATGTAAGCTAGCTTATTCACTAACAATATTATCCTTGTATTGTATTATTATAATTTTTTCCATGTCATTACCTAAGTTTAACCTTCTATGATAAGCTAAATGTTTATATCTTAACTGTGTATGTACATAATTGTATGTGTCTTATGTATGTACTCTAGGTGTCTTATGTAATGTATTGCCTACGGGAAATTTTTGGGTTGGAGGGATTTTGGGGAGGAGGGGTTTCCCTACCGTCCTTGGGCAAATGCCGGGCAATACTATGTTTAATATGTTATGCTCCCCTCCAGCACTGCCACCTGGCTAAAAGGCCAAATTGCAGTGAAGATGAAAATAAATAAATTTTGTGATTTTCATAATACATCTTTTCCACGATATATTTTTCGTAGTTATTTCATACCATGCTGCAATGGAAATATTTTTTTCTGCGGTCATATGGAAGTTATCACTGTTTTTTACTCCACAGAAACCGTTCATTTTTCCACATTTTCAACTTTCTTTCTTCTTTTAAAGTTTCTAGTTTACTTTACACTATTATAATTATTTTTGTATACATTTTTGACTATAGGCTAAATACTATATCTACAGAAAATTATAGTCTGACATTTCGTCCGATAAAACCGTTTGTATTGTGTTGTATAGCACAAGACTATTTCTCAGAGAATAACCCTCACGACTTTATAATCAAATTGGTTAAATTAGACTTACAGAGTCCGAGAGATGAGTTCTCAAGGGTATGGTGCTGTAAGCTGAGTTTCGAAAAAAAATAGTTGATTTCGTATCGAATTTACCTCTTATTTTTATCAGTTGGATTCGTCTATCAGGAAATCTACCAAAGAATTGACAACCGTTACAATCTTGATATCATTATGAAAACTAAATGACTTTACTGAATTTCAATAGAATGGGTAATGAGTAATGAATACCGAAAGCTATGTTTAACATAGTAGAAATAGTGCACATTAAATTTAATAGTAGAAATAGTTCCCATTAAATATTTTAAAAATTTAATATTTTTAAGGCATTTCGATTGATAAGCAGTAATAGTGTTGTTAAAGTGCTTCGGCAACTGAGGTCGTTTCGAACAAACGGGCCCCCTCCGGGTATCCCAGTATCGACTTTACCAACGGAGAACGCGCTACCCACTTGGCTATCCGGGAGCTATTTTGATCGATTATTTGGTGCGGAAATTCCAATGACTCTTTCACGTTCAGGAGTGATTAATAATGAAAAATGCAAAAACCGAATGTAAATGTTCGTAAAACTATACTGGAAGAACGTTGTGATTCAGCCTTGCCTAGATTTGCCAATAATACGTTATACATTTTCAAGTAATTACTGCAGTTAAAACAATATCTATTCAGACGAACCGCGACATATTTAGCTATCTTCTCACTTCCTGCGCCGCCGCTAAAGATTCATTGAAATCAAAGAGCAAAAGTTGCAGTCACCCTTTGTTAGTCGGGCTCCATTTTTCATTTACTTTACACATGTTGTCTCGGATATGATACGTGGCTGTATTCGTCAAAGTGGTCATTTCTTAGTTTCGGGTGAAATGTATCCAAGAGTAATAGTAGGGCGGTTTACAGCGATATGTTTTTTTTTCATATATGAGGCAATAACTAGGGTGCGTCATTTAAGCTCACGCGTCCAATGAGCGGAAAAACACGGCAGATAATGGCAAAATCAGAATATAATAAAATGGTGAGCTTGTTTACCTCGAATCTATTCGCGAATGATAAGCTGTCAACTTCATGCATCCGAGTCCCAATAAAAAATAATGCCCAATCGGCTATTCTTCTTTCCGATTTGCCCAGTGGGGTGTATCCAAGCAACAGACGGATAACATTTCAACTACATACTGATTTGGCCAAAAAAGGAAAAAAAAAATAATAGAGGAACTTCTTCACCAGGGCATTGAATGCGCAGATAAATACCATTAACAAAAAATGAGAAATTATACCGATTGAGGCTCGGGTGGCCTTCATTGTGGACAAAGGACAGGGAAATGGGGAAAAGAGGACTTTGTGCTAATATAAAAAGGCGCGCGGTCTGTGGGCCCCTGAAGGCAAGATTGGTTATCGAGAATGTTTAACTGTCCACCGAAAGGTAATACAGTTATTTATTCAATTGATATACAGCATATTTGCCGATATACGGTGAAAATATAGACAGATAAATATTCGCCAATTAAAATCTATCTAACAATAATGTATTTTAAAATACCTCTATAT
>KZ308445.1:833224-845057 GCA_000376725.2 Ladona fulva
TTATTTAGAATAAATTAAAACATAAATTTACTCCCTCCCTCTAACTTTCCGTCCTGTTCTATTACCTTGTATCTATTTTCAATACTGCAAGCGTTTGTGTGTACTGTATTTGAGGAGTTTTATAAAGAATATAACATTTCCATTGTATATCTCGGAGTATTACTATATTGAGGCATCTACTTCTCAGTGAAAACTAGTTCGCCGGGAATTCCTCGGCAATTTGTCGCCGCTTCAATCCACAGAAGTAAGACAAGGGTCGTCATGAAGGAGAAGAAAGGGAATTTGATAGGATTTGACGCCGGGGGAAAAGCTGTCAAGTGGTGGCTTCCATTCAGGAGTCGTCGGAAAATGAGAAGAACGGATGTGAAACGGGCTCCTCTAGGTAGCGGAAACTTTCGAGGAAATGGACTGGCTCTTTAGTGCTCATCCATTCATTCGCAAGATCGCCATTCCTCGTGAAATTTCCTCCGGAACCTTGAAAGGGTAGCTCGCTAATTGAACCGATGTCCCGTTCATTTCCATTCAAATTTATATCCTCATCAGGTGGTAGATATGAATGAGGAAACGGGATAAACGCAAGCTAGGGTGGATAATGGTTCGGATAATGCTCGAGGATGAGTCGAAGGGAGGAAATTCGAATTTAGGAATCGATTGAGGAGGACAGTCCGAGACGATGGAAATGCACAAATGCGCGTTCATTCAGCCAATGATGGTCTCCCAAAGATTTTAAAATTAACTCCTTGCAGCTTACCCCAGAAGACCTTAACAAACTAGAAAATATCTAGCTTTAAAGTGGAAACTAAATACAATAGAATTTTGAAATAAATAATTATATATGAGTATTTATTATACTTTATTTAGCCAATGAAAAGAAGTGATTCATCTGTTGAACCACCAAACGACCCTGCTGGTTCTGTATGATCCTACTGCTTTTTCATCACCTTCATTATTGAATGATTCGTCAACTTTTTCCATGTATATACTTTTACCTTTCTTTGATATAATATTCATGATCATTCTGATTTAAATCAGCTTCTTTGACTCATTTATTAATTCACTTCATACAAAATTTTTATAGAAAATAAATGTTACGATTGTATAATTAATTACAGTCATACATTATGCATTTCTGTATTAACTGACAGTTACATTTTGCTAGTGGAAGTGCCCGCTGAATTACAACGGGAATAAAATATAAAATACGTAAATCTGACGTGCGAAATATCTATTGCTGAAATACTTATAAATTTGTGTCATTGACATTACCTCATAAATCTTATATTTATCTTTCACAAACCATCACCCTCTAATTCCATTTCCATTCCACTTCTCAGTTTTACCCCACCGAAATATAGACCCTCTGTATAATGTATCACCCATCAATTGCAACTTGTATCTTCCTTCAGCGAGCTGTACCAAACGTTTACAATACGAAGAAGTAGGTTTTCTTGAATCTTCAATGAGTTTCCCATCAAATAAAACATTAAATAATGATTTTAAGGTTTCGAATTGTAGGTATTATAAATAAGCAGCGTCATTATTCTACCTACGAAAAGGTTTCAATATTCACTCTGTAAATATAACTGCAATGAACAAATCTTTAATTACTCATACATTTTTGGATGCTTCAACAATATATGCAAAGTAGAAAAGAAGGATTGGGCCAATACTATTTAAATTTTCTTAAATTTATTAACTAAATTACTTCTGCTGTTTACATTAACAAATAAATATTACAACTTCGCTCATTATTCCAGAGAATATCTTTAAATATATCTTCTCATACTCTTACACAAAATCATCCATGAAGATTTTCGTTACTATAGACAAAACTTGTAGCTACAGACAGTTTAACAATATTAAAAATAGAAACGCTAATCCTTAACCCTTCTTTCTTGAGTTCATTTAGTAGCAACTGAATTCTAGACAAAAACGACCGCCTCGGTAATTAACGATAAGAGAAGGAAACATCCGATCATTTTAGATATAAATGGAAAATTTATGATGAAATCGACTGCAGAGCGCTTAAACATTGTAGGGATAATGTAGATTACTGTATACACAGTCGTCGAATGAAGCAAAATTATTGTTAATCGATCATATATATTTACTTAAATTAATGAATGAAGGAATAAAACCTTGTATTCTAGAAAATGCATTGTCAGGTTATCTTACGGAAACGTATTATGACTCCTGTCTTTGAACCCGAGCCTTCTTGGTGAGGAGAATAAATTTCCTTAAGCTTTCTGCCTCACAGAAAGCAGTGCAGTTTTTTTCCATATCTCTAGAACAAACGGTTTCTGAAATAGAGGGGCGTGGACAGACGGACATAACGCAACTAATTTACGAGGACATTACTCAATCAATGACATCAATCGAGTAGTCACACGATATATGTTCATAAAATTCGTACAGCGTTGTAATGCCTCGTTACTCAAATTAGTATATTTAGCTGTGTCCACCTTGTGATTGTATCGTTTAGTTTTTAAGTACTGCGCGAAATATAAGAAATTACTATTTTTATGGTAAATTTCAAGATATCAATCGGGTCTGATAGACCCGATGTGAATATTTACTTAAAATTAGTTCATATGTTACTGAACCTATTCGTGTCGGCCCGCAATAATTTATATTTTGTAATATAAATTAAACGATTTTATGTAAAATGCGGTTGAAATAACACAGAGCAACCCATTCCCCCTTTACGAGGGCTACCTATACGTTTTCGGCCACACATCACCTCACAGATTGTCTATCGATAGATTGCGTTGCTAACAAGGCACATTTTCTGTAAAGGGCAAATATTAATTCCCTTTTCCGAGCGTCATACATGGCTTTCAGAGTGTTTGAGCAAACCCAGTTATTGCTCATGATTGACGTCAACTTGAGGTATTAAACGCGAGATGGATCATCGTCGGCGGAAGTTCGTCAACTTCAAAGTCCACTGTTTATCATCATCAACTTTTGGTTATTTGCATCTAATGGGTGATACTACTTTAGGTAGACATCACAGAATGTCACCCGTCTACAAAATACGGAGCACTTTGGTCACATCTTATTCTCGACGTTTTCTTTCCCTAGCGCTAGGAAGGCTAGCTATAGCTGATTAGAAATAACTAATACTTTCTTCTTAACTGGGAGGTAAATTAGTTTTGATTACGTTCATTTTGCTACCTCGCCTTACACGCTCAATTTGAGATGTAAACTTTCTGCCGAAACGCTCTAAATTCGAATACTTTTAAGAATCATATGAATAGGTCATACGTACATATATTTATCATTGTTATTGTTTGCATTTTTTGCAACATTTGATTTTATTCGATTTACGTAATCAGTCATTTATTGATCGTAGAAGACAAAATTCCATAACCAATAGTGACTTTCACAATCTCATTTTTTTTATATAATTAGTGAGGAAACGAAATCGATTCCCAGCCAATCTGGAAAAAATAATTTTTAGATCAGGCGGATTACGATTAGGGAGTTTACGCTTTTGTGTAAAGTATTCACTCTTCGCAGTACTTAAAATAGAAAAAAGACCAAAAATCATCGTAACGTAAAAATTTTTCTTCCAGAGACGGTAAGTCTCTGGACATACATATAGTTGCATGTATGAACTATAGATACATGCCCACATAAATTGGTTTTCTAACTCTCGGTAAGCTAGTGTTCCATAACACTCCCTATCCTTTACTACCTGAAAATTTACAGCGCATATTATTTCATCCAACAACTTTTGTCCTCCGATTATTTTTTTCGGAATTCATCTCCCGCGATCTCCACCTCTCTTTTCTTTCGCCTAAATCAAGCGAAATAAAAGTAACGACACCAAAAGTCCTTTTATTAATTTCATTTTCATTTAAAGGATAACGGATCGACATAATGAAAGACAGGAGAAATTGATGCGATAGTCACATTCAGCTCTCATCGTAAAATGTTGTCTTTGATTACTGAGGAATTTAAAAATGTGGAGCCCCTAGAGGCGCGGGGGCCAAGGCCCCGCTTGTCCGCCCTTCAGAACATTCTTTCTGGAATCACGTTGTAAATGCATATCAGCTATTTTCACGGTATCGTAACACTTTTCCTTAAATCTCTTAGCAGTTGATATAAAAGCACAGGCACCAAAGAAAGTCTTCGAAACAATAATATTGCTCTCCGTTAGATGACACCATTGGCTAAACGAGATAAAGAGACGTGTTACGAGTATCCGTTAAACTTCCATTTATAGAGCTATGAAATCTTAATTAAATACCGCGAGGGGTCACAGCTTGCGTTCATTGTTTTATTCATCGGAGGAACCTCGAATAAACGTATTTTACTCCTCGAAAAAATTACTGTATTCGCCAAATATCCGAGGAAAACCAAGGATGTAAAAATATTGCGGTCGATAATAAACGAGCGGTAACTACGAACATTTCTCGTATCCGGGAGAAATATGAGGAAAAGTAATGTACTTATAATGTAGACGACGAAAAGATAGTTTATTCAAACGCTTCCAACGGTATTACGGAATCTAGTCAGAATTTTCGTCGTGAGCCAAAGAGGTAACGAGTTGAATAAAAGCTGGGATTCAAGAGAAATTCGCATATGGGTTAAGAAAATTGATCAGGAACTGAAAAACAACAAAGGATAAATATTTTAAACGGTTCCTGAAGAAGAGAGAAGGATAGAAGCCGTGAAGATGCGATACTACAGAAGACTGACTACATTGAATGACTGTCCATAACTGATTTTAAAATACAATAAATGAATGATAAAGTGTAGTGGAAGAGTTATTCAAGTTATAAATCTATGGAAAAGTCTGGTAAAAAGCGAGGGATATCGATCGGACACACTTTGAGGAATGATAGTCTGTAGAGGACAGTATTGGAAGGGGTGGAAGAATTAGAGTGAAAGGTGAAAGCTTGATGAGATGCAGATAATGGTCAGTCCTAAGACTTATGAGAGAACGAATCGATTGACAGAGGAGCTTATTTAGTTGAAACAGAGCAATCCGTAATGATGATCGGTTAAACTGACGCTAATTGAGTCATCTTGATAAAGTACCACGAAAGATCACAGCAAATAAATACTAGGAATTGGGAAATAATATTACATGTTAGGAAGTTTGCCTTTCTTCTTAGTGCGGAGGTATCCCAAAAATTTCAACGCGCCATAATTAAAAGTTCTATCTTAATAGCATTTCGGTAAATATATAGAGAATTTGCATTTATTTTATGTTTGCTTATACTTTATTTGTACTTAATTGTATTTTTATGCCACAGTCTAATTTTGCTTTGATTTGATTTTATCACCAAAGTTTTTCGTGAAACGAGGAGATACTTAGTTTATATAACCATGTTGATATTAATTCCAATATTTTTGTTTTATGTTTCTGTTCCGAACTGTTTTATTTTCTATTATATTTCGAGGACATGAAACGCTTGTTTAAGCATAATTTATTCACCACGCTTATTTTTCCATATTTTTTATCAGAGCAATATTTATGTACATTTGTACAGAACGGAGGATGGAGGCGATGTATAGCTCAGGTTCAACCATGCTAAGAAGGCTTCAACAATATCTCCGGCCAAATAGTGAGAGTGGAATTCATTCATTCACCAACCGGCAGTGAGACAGCCTGGTGAATCACTGTCTTTTACCCTCCAGGCGCAATTACAATTTATCATGATGAGCTTCTGTAATGGAAATTTATCCGGACGAAAATGCAACACCCATTCGGATGTCCGGGAGGTGGTAGCATTACAGAGGTCCATCACGAAGAAAAGAAATAACCACCTATACTTTGCAACATACAACTATCGCAGATTAAAGAGTGAAGATCGACTCTTGGAACTACTCAATGAAGCAGAGAAGATAAAATGGGATGTCATCACACTCAGTGAAGTAAGAGGAAAATCAGAAGCACTGATTACGCTCAAGGAAGAGCATATATTCTATTATAGGGGAACAAAGGATGGAAGACTTTGAGGAGTTGGCTTCTTGATTAACAAGAAATGGAGAAATAATGTGGAGAAAATAGAAAGTGTATCTGAAAGAATATGTAAGCTCATTCTAAGGATAAATAAGCGTTACTAAGTTCAAATCATCCAAGTTTATGCACCAACAGCAGCAAGCAGCGAAGAGGAAATTGAACATTTCTACCAGACTCTCGGCACGGAACATGACAAGGAAGATTTCTATTATAAGATTATCATGGGCGATTTTAACGCTCGTGTAGGTAAGCAAGAAGCAGATGATGCTGTTACAGGAAAACTAGGACTAGACCAGAGAAATGAACGAGGTCACCGCCTGGTAGAGTTTGCAGAGTGCACCAATTATGTACGTAACAAATACGTACTTCAAGAAGAATCCTACAAGTAAATGGACTTGAAGAGGTCCCAATAGAGTAAAAAACGAAGAAAGACTAACTATTTGCTAACAATCTCTACACAGTTACGAATTGTGAAGTTTTAAACAACTTCAACACAGGAAGTGACCACAGGATTGATAGATGCAGGATGAGAATCAACGTGTCAGAATGGAGCGCAAGAAGTTGGTCTCAAGCAAGAAACAGGAGGTAAGTATTGCAAAATTGGAAGAAAATTGGCTGGAACTTCAAAATAGGTTTTCAGCACTTCAAGAAGTATAACTGGAAGCCAAAGTCATGGAAGTCGTGAAGGCAGCGGCAGAATAAGTGGCAAGCGCACCAAAAAGACCAAAGGATAAGAAGTTCAGCTATAGAACCAGGAAAATGATCAAATAACGAAAGGAAATGAAACACAAAGACTCACCAAAGGAAAAAATGGAATATTTCGAGCTATGCAAGTCTACCATAGTAGAAATGAAGGAAGACGTGGGGAATTTTTATGAAAGAATTGTGCAAGAGGCTATAGAGAACAACAAGAGCATGAAGAGGGTCAGGCAACGCATAGCAATGGGAAAGAAACAAATCTTAGTCGTCCAGAAAGAAGATGGCACAACATCTTCTAATAGACAAGCAATAATGAGGACAATGGCAGAATACTTCACCAACTTATACAAGTAGACAGCAAATGTTGAAGAGGAAAACCTAGAAGAAACACAAAACTCAGAAAATCCCCTCTATTCTCCCAAAAGAAGTAACAGCGGCCATCAAGAAGATGAAAAATGGAAAGGCAGAAGGAGCAGGTGGAGTTTTAGCAGAATATCTGAAACTTGGTGTTACAGAAATTTCTCCTGTCCTAGCGCAGTTATTTACTAATTGCCTTCCTCTAAGGAGAATTCCAAAGGTATGGAACCATTCAAAGATTGTCCTTTTGCACAAGAAAGAAATCAAGGAAGAGTTGAAGAACTACCGCCCCATCAGCCTCCTTCCTGTTATTTACAAAACGTTCGTGAGAGTAATAGCTGCACGTCTGAAGACGTCCCTGCCAGCTGCCCACCCCAGAGAACAAGCTGGATTTCGCAAGGGATTCAGCACTATGGACCACATCCACATGCTGCAAGAAATTATCAGCAGAATGAACGAATACGAGATGCCACTACTCTCCTTCGTGGACTATGCCCAGGCTTTTGACTCGGTAAGTACCTCCTCCACACTGGAGGCAATGGGAAAACAAGGGATAGATACCAAGTACACCCAACTCTTACGCAGCATCTACAAGCACGCCACGGCCTCTTTAACGCTGCATGAAGAAACAGAGGAATTCCGGATTGAGAAGGGAGTGAGACAAGGCGACTGCCTTTCACCAATTCTTTTTACAGCCGTTTTGGAAGAAGTTTTTAAAACCTTTGTCTGGGAGGCAAAAGGCCTACGAATCAATGGAGAGCACATCAGTCATTTGCGTTTCGCAGATGATATAGTACTCTTCGCAACCAATGGTGATGATCTAGCATTAAGACTCCAAGAACTGAACACGGCGGGGCAAAATCTTTATTTAAACCGTATCTGAGTAAGAGAGGGGGACGGACAGACGTTTTGTTTTTTCTTCCGGCTAGTGTTGAAAGAACTGGCAGAAAGCGTCGCCCCTTATCTCAAAATTATATTTACTAAGTCTATGCGCGGACATAGTGTCCCATTAGAATGTAAGAGAATGTTACGCCTGTTTATAAAAGCGGATAACAGGAGGACCCAGAACATTATAGGCCTACCTCATTAACTTCTCTGCTCGGAAAAGTAATGGAGCATGTCTTTGTTAGCTCACTTATGAAGTTCTTGGATAGCAATCATTTCCATGGTAAGAACCATCACGGATTTAGAAAAGCCCGATCATGTGAAACTTAACTAGTTTCATCCGTTCATGATATTTTAAAGTGTACCGAGAGTAAAAAACTAGTGGACGCTATTTTCCTTGACTTCAAGAAAGCTTACGACAATTTCCCTCACTAAAAATTAATTTACACATTAAAATAAGTCGGTATTAGTAAGGAAGAAATTGACTGGATCAAGGATTTACTTTACGAAAGAGTAAAGCAAATGGTACTTGACGGCCTAAGTTCGGATAAAGTCTCAGTCACTTCAGACATACCTCAAGGCAGCGTAATCGGACCTCTACTCTTACTGATTTATATCAATGACCTGAGCAAAGAGATTGATAATATGAGAACATTTGCGGATGACTCGGTAGTATATAGAGAAATATCAAATTTCGAAGTAAGCATCTCCCTATAAAATGATTTAGTTCATATTCAAAGGTGGTGCGAACAATGGCAACTAGATCTTAATGTAAATAAATTCTCTGCAGTAAACTTCTTCGAAAGGAAACAATTACCCCAGAACCACCAGTACAAAATTAGTGGTACGAATTTAAATGTAGTCGACTCAGTGGAATATCTCGGAATCACCCTTACAAATAACATTTAACTGGAGCACACAAATTCCAAAAATTTGCGATAAAGAAACTAAAAAGCTCGGTTTTATAAAGCGCATAGATGGTAGATGCGATGAAAAGGTTAGAGAGATATGTTATTTCAGTTATTTCTATAATAAAACTTGATTAAATGTTATCATTTTCATAATAATCTTAACCAATTAATCTAATTCCTCGGTTTATAGATTAAATTATAATTCTTTATTATGGGTCTCAATACTCTTAACTCATTTACCAAATAAATATCGCCACGTCCAATACTTATTAGCCGCTCTTTTGGTCCTTAATAGATGACGTTTTGGTGGATTCCTTATTATAAAAGACCCGATCACAACATTTGATACATCTTGTAGTTCATTTATTCCATCACTCTGACTTAATTTAGGGAACAAACAAGTGAATCGGATGAGAAATGTACTGCTAGACATCGGCTGGTTCCAAACCTTTCCATTTGTTACGACAATTATTCTTTTTCCTTTCCCTAGAGACACATTCGGCAATAAGTTAAACGCAGCTTTTAAAATGGCATACGAGGAGGAGAAAGAAATCCCATTAGAAAAAGAGAACTCCCGAGGAAAAGGTAGGACGCCATTCTTTCTCGGATCCCATTCTTCCCAGGGGCAGAGGAATGGACAAAATCCACCCACAAAGAGCAATCTGCCCTTTCCACTTACGAATCGCAATCTCGTGGAACTCTTTCTTTAACTCCTCCCAAAAGTAACCTGTCTTTTCACGTCTCCCACGCGTCCCACTGCTTTCTTTTCTTTCTCCTTGATATACCCATCCAACTTCTACAAATGCGTCCCCTTAAACTTCCTTATCCATAAAATATTTAAAAAAAACGGGTTGTACCTGATGCTAAACTGGAATAGAGCCTGTCAACTTGCGTAGACCAAGTTTACTCAGGAAGTTCCTTCGCAAAGTGATATTGTGATAATGCTCTCGACGCCTAAGAATTTGCTACACTTACAGAATTACATCCACTAACGTAGGTTATTGGTTCCCGTATCAAATTCGTTTGCTGAAATCTTTGCTAGTCAAAATACTGTTCCCCAAAAGTTTCCGAATCCTTTACTGATATTTTCATGTAATGATAAGCAAGAAGAGTGTGGATCATTCTTGCTCAGTTCGCATCTATTTAAATTGTGCGCTAGTAATTTATTGTGAATTAGCGTTATCGCGAATATTCGTCATCCGAATTTATATTTGTTGGACGAGTCAGAAAACAGCAATACCGCTTGGTTAGCCGAGGAATTCGTTCCTGCCGAGTCCCAAATTTTACAAGATATCCTTTTGTCATTCTGTGGTTGTATTTTAATCTTTGATTAGAATTGTTTTCATCAATTTATTAAGGTAATAAAACCAAAGTTATAGTGCGAAATAGTGAAGATAGAAAAAGAGTAGTAGTTCAAACCACCAGATAAATGACAAATATTTTAAATTATTAGGCAAGGGAGGTACTTCCTTTCGTCCACTGTAACATTGTTCATTCTCAAGTACTGCGATGTTATTTGTGGGACACTCAAAACAGGGTAGGGCTCAACGTGTCGTTGGTTAATTTCTTTAATATGAATTCCAATATTACAGGGTATGTATTTAATCAGGATCAAACTAAGCATTCGAACACAGTCTTTGTAGAGTTTTAATTTCTTAATGTATTTATGATTGTAATTCAATCGCTCTTTAATTTACTCTTTTTTATTGAGTTTTTATTCTCGAAATTAAAAAAAAGAAGAATGATATTGATTATCTGTAATTGTTTGTGTTTCCTAAGAAACTACCGCCGATTTCTTAGGCAAATAGGATAATAGTTCTTTCATTTTAAAATACTATTTACTCAATAATGAGATAAATATTTTATTCTACAGCTTTCTTCCATCATTTACATAACTGTTAAATTCTATCCCTTCATAGCTTCGGCCTCTCGGGTTTTTCAGCGAGAACAAAATTCTCGGAAAACCCAATACGAGAAAGCCTAGCTTTTGGGGAAAAGAATTTCCAAGAGTTTATGGGCCCTAGATTCTTATTCTGTCAGTCCGTGCTGCATCCGACCTCTCCCGGCCAATTATACGGACGCTTGAATTTCTTTCTTTCAAATCCGGAATCACTCGCTCACGTTATCCCATGAACATAATCACCATATGAAATCTTTACACTCCCTAATCAATGGTCATTATCACCATTATTGAATTTAACTCATCCAATTTTTCCACTCAAGATTTCCTTACTAATATTCGTATTTCGTGAATCCTTCTCTTACTATATTTAATCATTTCATTTATCCCCTTACCGCTATTTGCGATTTAGAGCAATTCACTTAAAATTAGGATTCAATAAATAATAAACGGGTATTCCTGTAAAATGAGGATTAGTAAGTAATTGAGCATTGTGTTTCACCCAAGTTTCACCAAAGAGACGGTTCGCCTACGGACAGTCCATCCAAGGGAATTCTCACCTAGAAACTACGCCTAAGTCTTTCTTTTAGGATTTCTTTCTAGGAGTTTGAATGCATTGGTGGTTTCACTCGAGAGATATTTCACTCAACGGCTATTTCACCGATTGAATGTTTTTCTGGATACAATTTAGTAACTGTTCTGGTTGGGCCTGACCGTTATTGTTCACAAGCCGCTTCAGTAATGCAAATGATCTCCGCCGATTATGAAGAATTTCAATTGGATTCATTATTTAGGACTGTCTAAATGGCCTGGCGTCAAACAGATAGGAAGACAATAAGCAGAATTAAAAACGAAAACGCAGAAAATCTCACGGTTTTGCAAATATTAGTTCAAAAGGTATTCTTTAATATTTTTAATGCACTAGTTTCATTTGTTCAATCAAATTTAGAATAAATAGTCAATTGGATGAAATATCTATAGGGTGAATAGACTCTCGGGTCAAAAGTCTTGAAGGTAATGTCACTTTGCGAGATTTCGCTTCATGGACTCCTCTCAGGGAATCAAGCCTGAACCAAATCAAAAACCGAATTATAATTTATATATATA
>KZ308445.1:848055-878103 GCA_000376725.2 Ladona fulva
TATATATCGAATTGTATAACGTTTACCGAAAATTATTTCTGCCGAAGTGAAAAACGAACTAGAAAAGAAAAAAATAGAATTTTGAACCCGAACAATTTCCGGTTCCTAAAAATGCTTATTTTACTTAAATGTGATTGAAGGGGTTTACCAAGCGTGTGTAACGATTTGTAAGTAAGCATTTCTTCAATTTTACTCACAAATTTAGAGTAATATAAATGAAAAAAGTTAGAAATAACAAAATTAAATTTCAGACGGTAATAATATTATATCAACAAGAGCGAAGAAAACGGTTCGACGCTGGAAGAAAGAACAAAACCGAAGATGAGACGAAATTTAGATTATTCGTCGAACCGGAGCGAAAACAGGACCGAAATATATTACTGATCGATGTCCTTGGGCGAACCGTCTATTTGGCGAGACTTATAAACGTGTCTTGGGTAAACACCGTGGAACAGAGCTGCATAACATTAGATTAATATAAAAAATTAGAGTCTGAAAATGGAGTGTGAGATTTAAAAAAGTCCAGACTGTGACAGAAAATTCCAAAGAAGACTTGGGGCCCAGGATCGGGGGCGAGTTGTCAAAGTAGGAGCGAGGTCAAGAATCCAAGATGACTTTGCACTCTTGGTCGGGTGTCTCTTCACAGATAAACGTATTCTTAGAAAAAGGGTCACAGTCTTATGTTTACGTCAATCCCAGTCACACGGTACTTTCGGGGTATGGTTAATTGATTTCACGGTTAATTGACGCACACGTAATAGTTACTCTTGGTCACTATTTACGAGAGCCATACATAATTCAACTATAATAAAATAAATGCATTTTTGGCGGAGTTCTGAAAGCGTAGCGTAATCGATTCTTCGCTGTATAAATGCAAATTTTCGGTTCTGGTTTCCATCTCTTTTCCGTTGAACCGGTATTTTCCGAGAGTAAAAGAGCTGGAATATTTCATTAAGTGAAAATATCCGAGAGGTTTTATAGGCGGAAATTGTTTTCATTCACGAAAATCTTTTTCAAAATGAATCTGGGACGGATACAGAGACTCAGTGGATGAGTTAGCGATCGTAGGACTTGGAAAAGTACTCATCGAATTCTGGGAGGGATAAATGTTTCGCTTGAATGCAGCGAGTGTTATATCTTTCACCTGGTAGTGATTAAATCCAAATTTAACAGGTTGTGTTTGAAAAATGGTTTGCAGCTATCGCGAAACAAGCTATATAAGTTAATGTTATCTTAAGCTTAACGTTAACATTGTTTTCTTTTACTTCTGCTCTTCGGTACCAGAAAATAGTTAACTGAGATGGCAGGGCGGGACTGGCATGAAAAAGAAGGTACGTTAGGCAGTCAAGAATGGAGTTGAGAAATGAATGGGCTGAGAAAGGAGCGGAAAGGAGGCAGAGAAAACACAGCAAATTGCGGGAGAATGGATATAGGAGGAGCACATTTTCATCACAAAAAATAAAAAAAAGGATCTCCTGCTTAAGTGATGTTATGGAGGCAACGTATTTAAGAAGAGTAAAGGCGTGGGCTGTAGCGCTGAGGAATTACGCACTGCGTGATTCAACACACGTTTCCTCCTCTTCTCCACAGCAGGCAGCACAAAAGAATCCAAAACTGGAGGTTCAATCGAATTCTTTCATGTAGTGGTGGTCAAACTGATTAATACATTAAGCGATCCAGTCATAGTAATGATTCAGCAGGACGGGAACGATTTATCATGATAGAAGATATAAGAATAGAAGAATAGTTGGTTCTTGAGTTTTCCTAGCATTTTCAAGAAATTGTACACAGTGACACATCGGCTAACAAAGATAATTCGTTCCGGAATCACATTCGTTAGCCGAAACCTTCGTCATCCATAATGTGATGATATCAAGCGTCCCACTTCTCGCTGTCTTTATCATAAAAAACTGCTCCTGTCTGCTGTCTTTTATCATCTCCTTATCGAAGAAAACTTAAAATTGTTCGATTCCACCACCTGCCTGCTCACTTGTAAATACTTTTGTTATTGACATTGCTTTCACGCATTTCAGAATTTGTGATCCAAATAATAAATCGCCTATCTTTAAAAACAATTCAATTCACATAAATGTAATTTAGATCGAATATTGTCGGCCGATGTATTCCCAAACTATTTATGAATGTAACTGCAATACAACGGTTAAACTGTCTAATTTAGATTAATTATTGCGAATTGCGTAATCTGAGGCCCGCGAAGTCTCACTCGGATCTAAAGCGGCCGGCTGGAGGCAACAGCTTGTCCCCCTCAATAATAGATGGTGTGAATTACTTAAGAACCCGCGAATCACTAATTTTTCTAGGTATTCGATCTCGATTGGAAGAGTACTTAAAACATGTGTCTAATCTAAAGGAGTAGGAGATTGTGAAACCAACCAAACCAAACAAATTGAAACCAAGTTTATTGAATTCACGTGTGCTTAGTTTTCACCGTACGTATTTGCAATCAGTCTAACGAATTAATTAAACATAATTTCATGAACTTAGCTTTAGAAAGGGCTTCGTATGGATTTCATTCAAATCATGAAATTATGCTCTTCATTTTAATTATAATAAAGTTTACGGGAGATGCGGAATTTTCGAAACAGACTCATAGTTTCGAATAAATTGTATCTAGAAGCATCACAGATCCTTCTAATTGTTATTGACGCACGCTAAAGGCATAAATGCAGTCATATCTCGACTAACGAGTGACCCTGCTAACGAAAGTTTCGGCTAACAAAGATTTTTTCGCTGTTTTTCCGACTCAGCTAACGAATGTAGATTCGGCTAATGAATGTTTTAGATGCGTGAGCCTACGTTAAGCAGGAAACGTGTACGGTCGGGTCATTCTAGTATCTCATCTTTAACGTTTGTATGTGTGGCAAAGAATTGAGTTGATCACATCACACAGGGGACACCCAATCGGTTGATTGGTGTCCCCTATGATACAAGATAGATACATGAAGCAAAGAGTAACAATTAATTAACTACTACTAGGAAGGTACATACAATGAAATTCACCCTAAGGCAATTACTCTAGAACAAGATACATTTGCCCCAATGTTAAACGCTTCACCTCTGTGAGACAGCTTAACTAAGTAACTCAGGATTAAATTTTGTTGCTTTAGATTTCGCCGCCTATAGGCAATCGACTTTCATAGATCGCGGGAGCCGCGAATTGCAAAAACTTTCGATTCTGAAATTTCCTGGTTCAAATATTTCCTCACCAAAATTTCGCCTTCAAAGAGTCAGTTGATAGTTATTGATAATAAGGAGAATGTAGTTGAGGTGACTCACCTGCTACCCCAGCCGCCGCCGCTAGCAGTAACAGAGGCAGACACATATCTCTTCCCTCCGCACTTGCTCGACTCTTCAAAAGATTCTCCTCCTTGATGCTGAATTATCCTAATCCAGCAGTGTCCCTTGTTCTGGTTACTGTTCAGGAAAAAAGGACAAAGACAAGATTATTAAAGAAAAATATAAACAAATAATGAATTAAGGAAGGGCAGAAAAGAGGGAAAAAGTTAGGTTCAAACCGGAAAGTACTCTCCAAAGGAAGAATGGACGGGTCCATTCTTACTTGGGATTTTTCCTGGGTGCGCATCATCTTGCGCAAAATCACCCTTACCCGTTTTCCCGGAAAGTACTCTCGCGATGAATAAGCATAAAACATTATAGAATTATAAGAGGATGAAATTTCATCAGTTCCATGGACGTGTAGCGAGACCCATGAAAAAATGCCTATTTAAATTTCTTCATTAAGATAGTAGAATTTTAAGAACATTTCGTATATGATCCGCCACTGAAAAAAATTGATATTCGAAATTACAGCCGATTTCCATAACCCGAAAACACAATTTAACGCAAATTTCCGTTTATGAAATTTGTGTACTAACGATGAAAACATCGACGATCAAAGGCATTCATGTAGCGAGAGAACACAGTCTTAATAAGAACAGTACTTAATAATCAGATTACTGCTTCCATCTGGAGCCGAGAAAAAATGCTAATGTTCTTGAGCAAAGGTATCGTTCACATCCATGGCCTTGTAGGGGGCGAGGAACGGACGAACTCACGCGCCCTTTACCTACAGTCTCCCAAACGGCATGGAGAAATAGTGGGATAGAGCAACCAACCGCCACTTGGGAGACCAGGGCTCGAGTCGTGGTTCCGTCAGACTTTTTTCATGTCCGTTTCTCCTTGGGAATTTTCCTAGGTGCACGCCCTTTCGTGCAAAGTTCCTAAAACCCTTTATATTTCTACGATATTGGAGGAGACGACGATTTATTTCAAAAGACGGTGACTAACACCCGATTGCGTAGAGCGAGATATCCGCTCAAAAGTGAAATTCAAAACAAGGATTTCGAAAGAGATTACGAATACATAAACAAGCTTGGCTCAAGGATGAACAAAGTAAATGCAGAGATGCTGCGTATTCGCTGCGGGAGTCGAATCCTCATTACGACGTTTTCTGATTATCGTCCGTTTGTTTCCATTGATCAGAGAAACGCTTTGTTTTTGCATATTTCACAAAGATTCTCTCGGAAATTATTTATTTTACACCGTGAATCTTGACAAAATATGGTATGTATATTGTATTATCTACATTTCTACGTTCGTGAGTGTACAAAATTTAATATTGAATTGTAACTTAAAGCAAATAAATAAAGACATTTAGCGAAAGAAATTTATTTCTCTATTTTTAACTTATTTATCGTTTTCAACCTAAGGACGAATACATCCTTATATCTTTGAATTCACCAATCTTTGCCCATAATGTTAACAAATTCAACTCTCCGTCGTTTAACTTTCATCATAAGCGTTGATTAATTATTCAAAGTTCATTTATTTTCCTCATGGAGTTTTCATATACATATACATATATATATCTCGGTTTTATAAANTATATATATATATATATATATATTCTCCTAGTAAGCAACAAAATTTTCCCCATTCGTGAAAACTGTTCAATGATCCTGTTTGACCTAAAAGAAAGACTCATTCAAGACGTAACAATGCATTCTCGCTACCTACTTTTAATGAGGCTCTAACGAGCGTACTGTTGCATTTGGCAATGGATTTTCTGTAATTTCTGAGGCATATCTTAGCAAGGATACCGTCACCTCTGACCAGATTAGAGAACTATGAAAAAGGCCTAGATAGGAACGGAGTCGTGGTTTTAATGCTGCGAGGTAGATCTTTAGGTGAAATTCTCTGGTGTGAATTTTGTAGGTGTAAATTTAACGAGGAAATCTTTCAGAGAAGAAATAGTAGAGGCAAGAATAGGAGTAGAAGAAAGTTGAAGCAGAAAAAAACCTTCAAAGCACATTGTTTTTAATCTGCGTATGTATCGAAGTTGATTTTTTTTGGCTGTTGACCTTTCGCTGTTGTTAAGTAATATATTTGTTCATATAAAATCTGCTTCTCATTAAAAATGTAAACGAGATGGTATTTGAGCGATACCAGCGATGATATATGAGAGGTATGAACAGTGTTTCAGAAACGCATTGTTAAGGAATTTATTTCCGTAGATCGCTGGAGAACTATCAGAGATAAGCATTTGTCGGAAATGTGACATATTTGGTAATAATAAGAAGCTAGCCAATGTTGCGTTAAACCATTACGGAAGGAAATTAATTTATTCCTGAAGTTCGATCCGGGCAGAAGGAGCTAAACCGGAATAGAACTGATATTTGTGTTTCTTTGTTGAGCGAAAAGCGTAACAAAAAGTGATACGGTTTGATTTCTGCAGTATGCAGTGGCGAATTTTGAGATTTTTTGGGGGAGCTAGTAGAGAAAACTGAAACTGATTATGCTAGGAATGATCGGTAAAAGTGCGGATAGAATGCAAGAAGATTACTGTGGGATAACGTGAGGGTACTGATTAGATGTTGATTAGTGAAGGGACGATATGAAAGTTTTACCGACTCCGATAGCATTCCCATTGCTGCACTAAACTTCTATTTCCGATACGATCCCCGATTTCTGCAATGAGTAAAACTCACTATATATAGTGAGAGTCGGTAGTGGTAAGAAGAAAAATGAGCAATGTATATTTATTTATGAAGCACTTAGAAGAATAATCAATAAAAACGCTAATGTAATAAAAAACTCACTACAAATAAAGGCGTATTTCTTATTAAATAAAAAAATTAAAGTTTTACTACATTTGGTAACATCGAGCCTTGCTCATTACGGGGAATACACGGGAAAGGGAGCTCCATAAGAACGAATACTGTCATACTGTCGCATATTAAATATGGAATCATCTTTATCCGTAAACATTTATGAATGGGTCGGAGAACTATGCTATTTCGATTACAACATCAACAGCAAAAGAGAAAACTCAAACCCAAGGAAAGGGAAAATTCTATCAGAAAAACTTATACAAGTATTTTAATAAGGTTTAATGCAAGAAACATAGCACATATAGCTTAAAAAAGGTTAACAAGGATATGAATACAAGTAGTTTAACAATGTAAGAATGGTATCAAGGTCCTGAACCATAGAGATGTCATGAGGAGGTGCCTTATCTTACATTAATAGTCAACGTGTAATTAACCCATTGAAATATATATGGATAAATATGGTGTTATGTTACAATACAAAGTTAGCACCTTAAATAGTAATTATAATGATGATAATAATAATATTAAAATTTTTTTAAAGATAATAATTTGCTTTATAGCAAAATATTGCGAATGATACATAAAATAAATAAACATAAATATAATTAAAGTAATATTACATTAACAATAACAATATTAACGTAGGTCTATATTTGGGATGAATTTAGATCATATTAATTTATCCCTGAAAACCCATTTTTAAATCTCTGAAACTGAAACATAGACTGCAACGGCAGCAAAGCTAGGAAGATAAGCAACAGTGGAGATTTTATTTTAGAGAAAAAAAATTAAAATTGACAGCCCAACTGAGCAACGAAATAGAGATTACATCAATTTTTAAGATCGTGAAAAAACTCTTTATTATTAAATTAATGGAAAATTCTATAGGCCATTCCGAATATAACTTGTGGATAAAATGACGTGGTGGACGTGATCATGTGTGTGTATTCGTACATAATTGTTATCAAACCGTACATCGTGTATCAATCTTATGAATAAAGAAATAAATATATATATTCATTTTCCATATTTAACCATGCCCGTTGTAACATCCGCGTTTGAATCAAGAAATACAAAACACGTATTAATTATGAAAGACAGCTGAGTTAGAGCCGATGCACAAGAGAACGTACATAAAAGGTTCACTCATGAAGGAAATAATTCTTTCGCTGCCTTTTTCGCAGTAACGATGAACCTGACTCTGACATGCAAAGGCTCCATTGAACGAAAAAAAATAAAATCCGCGCCATAGAAACTACCAAGGATGCAAAGTTTGCTACATAATAAGGAAACACGGACGTTAATGAGTTATCGTCAGTTCCAAGAAGAATGAGGGAGTAAGAGACGAGGATAAATTGGTTAATTATCTTTTTGGGCCCAAGAGATCTGCACGGCCCAGCCTAATGACACACATTTTGGGGAAAGGGTCACCACATCACGGATATTATATTTTAAGGAGATTCTCGCAGCCCATCAATAATGATGAAAATATTGCGCAGAAAATTGATATACTAAATGAAGGGAGCGTGTAATAATATACATGAATTCTTCAGAATAAAATGAGGCTCGTAAAGACAGGAACCAATGCGGGAGCGTGTCGAATTAACTATACACGCTTACCTCGGAAAGTTATCGCGAAAAAGCTGTGAATCATTATATGCACGTGTGAAGGTTTTGAAACCTGCAAGGTATCTATGTTGTATTTGTCCCAATGTATGCTTTCTACTGCTCAACGCCTATGTTTGTGTTTTGTACTTTACAGGTTTCTTCATGTGTGTACATGCTTATCTTATCCTTCAAATTAAAGAGGTGTTGCGCAACGTTTATGTTCTTTATATCAAAGGATATGACTAAGACGAGGAAATAAACAAATATAATTTTAACCAACTAATGACTTCTCTAGAACTTTCAGTAATAAAGATCACCGTTTTAAAGAGCAAGTTTGTTAATTACTAGCATTATAAGAACTGCCATGGCAATACATAATCAGCTGAATAGTTATTCGAAAATTATTCTCAGAATTGTCCTTATGACGGTTCAGACAAAAAATATGGTAGGAGATAAAAGACAGATCTGGTCCCACCACCTACAGAGTCAAAGACTCCCTTTCATTCAGTCAGGATTCGCTCGATAAGAAATGATTGCTTTCTTAGATTCATGGTAATTAAATACAATGAAAATGAAATTCATACAATGAAATTAAATTTGAGGAGTAAATTTAAACCCAACACTGCATCTTATATTAATTTTTTACTCGAAAGCGGTCTGACCATGTTCCTTCTATCGCTTTCCAATTCCGCAAATGTTTAAATTCTTCCTCTCATCAATTCACATGTTGAGTTTTCCTGTCGATTCTCGCTTAGCGCTATGTTCCTGTTACGTAAACATATTCAACAAACAAGCAAACGAAAAATCTAAAAAGATAAGTTTCCATTTGCACCTCTCCATTCTCCATTTATCGAACATAATGTGACACTTTTCTACTTCAAGAATCACTCTGGGTTCGGCTGTTCAGTTCAACATATCCTCTATAGTTCTCCAATTCAATCATTGTGATTTAATAGCCATTGTAAAACAAGTTCGAATGCTGAGTGATCATCTCTGCTCAAGTTCATAGAAAAAATGCTCAGATGTAAGCTATCGATATCAAAAGCGTACTTAGTTAGACATGTCATGTCTAAGTAAGTACCCTGCAACCCGTCTTTCGGCTTGTGGCAGGGGGTGCATGCACCATGACTCTATTTCCGTAATCGATTACTTTCGCGTATCGTTCGCAGAAAAAATGAGTACTTGAATCGATTGGTTCTAGCATCTATTTCCCTGATCTTTCTCGCAGTATCGGAACGGCCTATGTAGCATGGTGAACGCATTATATCTACTACATCATCTCTAAACGTGATTTCTTTGAATTTATCCAGTAAATTAATCCTTTGTTGAAATCTTCTAACTTGTAAAGATTCACATCTTGCGTCCTGAAGCATCCGAGTGACTCTCACTGATTTATTGTAGCAATTCTTCATAAAACGTTTCGCCTTTCGCTGCACCTTTTCTAATTCTCGAATAAAACACTTATCGGTTGGGTCCCATACACTACACGCAGAGTCAAGATGAGGTCTAGCTAACGCAAAATATCATCGCTTGCCAACTTTTTCTTTACTCCGACTGACTATTCTCTTAACGAAGCCGAGTTTCTTAAGTGCTTTTCCGCATATATTATGGATATGTGTACTCCATTTTAAGGCGTTCGTGAGAGTTACTCCTAGATATTTCACCAATTCTACTGTTAATAAGTTTATCCCACGGAGACTGCGGATACTCCGGATACTCTTTAATAATAGATTTTCTTCTGAAAGAGTTAACTGCTGAACATTTGTCTACATTTAACTCTAATTTCCAATCATCGCGACATTTTATAATTGTATCTAAATCATTTGACAAGGTTAATCTACCTTCTCTACTCACTATATCCCAGTGAATTACCGTATCGTACGCAAATACCCTAACATTACTATTAATAAGATTGCTAAGACCGTTGATGTATACTAATAATAGTAACGGTCCGATTACGCTACCTTGCGGGACGCCCGAGGTCACCTTAACCACATTAGAACTAATTCTGTCCAGTACTACGCGTTGCTCTCTATCGGAGAGAAAGTCCATGGACATGTATATGAACTACTAGTGAATCTTAGAGACTATGAAAAGTGTAACAACAGATTATTTTTGAACTCCTTGTACTACTTTTTATGTTGATATTTTCAATTTTCTTTCCGTTTACCCGACATTTCAAAGAATTTTTTCACCTACTTCAATGGTGATCTTCAGTGCATTTTATTGGTAGTTATACTGTTTGTAGTGTGTATCATGCACGAGTTCCTAAGTTGTACCAACTTACCATATTTAGATCATGACATGGGTATTTGTTCTTTACTACCTTTTTGTTAATAATTTCAGTACAAAATATGAACTAGCTAAGTTCACTGGAAATCAGATTTCATAGAGAAGAGTTACAACGGTCAAAATTAAAAAAAATACATCTATATCGGATCGATTGCTCAAAAGGGTCGAAGAAGTAAATACATTGGAAGAAGTATTTAGAGTGCAACCCTGTAATCCAATAGTAATGTAACATAATACTGTAATAGTTTACCTTCGAGTTTCAGTGCTAACAAAACTTTAATCGTCATTAATGTTTGCCAATTTAGGATGCTTTTTGATTCGGTGCTCCTGCTAGCTCGTGGTGATGAGTGGAATATTTTTAACATGCTTTTGGAATAGAAAATTAATTTTTCATTAACGTTTTTCTTTGCCTCGTTCGTTGCTGTGATAATGAGAGAGCCACTGGAGGATCAATGGAGCAGAATCATTAATAAATTCTTCCTGGTTATTCCTTATAAAATGGTTGAATACTTCTTACAATTTAAGAAAGGTATAACGTATTAAAATTAGACGGAGTACGTGGAATGCGTATCGAAATAGTGAGGCATGATCGGAGTCTGGCGCACACATTTTTGAAGCGAATATAGGGAAAGATGAGAACCATTAAATTTAGGAAAATCCTTCTCCAAAAAACTTTATTTTCTATACAGCGACTAAACGACTCACGGGCCGTGTTTTTTCGCGAGAAGCGCAAATTCTGCACTTTTTAATGGATCCGAGACAAAGAAATGCAGACACAGATTCCACTCTCCGAAAAGTCCGTTAATGGCGGAGATTTGCACCGAAATACTTATCGGCAAAGCATTCGCATAAAGCAACATTCCGCGAATGAATTCAACTCGGACGTTAGATTTGCGTCGATTTCTTCCATCGCGAGTCGGAGGCAAATCCGGAACGTCTTAAAAGCCTTTGAATTGAATTCTCGCAAGTGATTCTTTCGTTTCTTTCGCCTATGAGATGCGTCGCTTCCTCCGAATATCACGGAAAGACGTTGTTTACTTTCCTCCGTGAACATCATTAGATGCTTTGAGGGCTTCGATCCGTACTTTTTTCGTTCCGGTTTTCCCGGAATGTAAACGCCAGATTTCGGTTCGGTTACGGTTTCGCTCAGGCAGAAATGACCAAACGGTTTTCTCCTATCCGATAAAATAATCTACTTGTAAGTTTTATACTGCACATGATCCTCAAATGCCACTTCTTACAATTTAATTTTAGTATAAAACTATAGACATTTAATACATTAAATAGAATCGTTTCGAGTATTGAAATCAAAACGTTAATCGGTGAGTTGCAAGGCTCCCGTTCCACATATTTGTCAAATATAATTACATATATACTTGATGAGAGTGCAAACCGATAATAGCAATGGAAAAATAAGGGCTTCCTGTTTCGTATCAGGTTCAATAATTTCAACTCTTTGCTTCATTTCACGCTATGGCAGAAATAATATTTTGGTATTTGTTCGATGCCTTGCATTAAAGTTAAACGTATGTAGAGACAAATAACTCCTGATCTTGCCCTGAATAGAAGACTGGTCATAGTTATTATTAATAAAGGTTCAAGTTTAATTACTTAACGACACGTGCCGCACATTTTTATGAGCCTAAAGCAGGTGGCGCCCCGACAACAGGAGCGAACCAACGATCGCCCGGGGCGGCAAAAATTTCAGGGGCGAAGATCTGTATTCGCAATAAAATTGCTGACCTCGGTGGTAGAATGGTTTTAGTATTAGGTGGCCAACGACGAGGCCCCGGGTTCGAATCCCGGCTAATCGGATTCTCCAATTTGGGTATGTGTGTTTCTCTATGTCTCTTGTAATTACTGATATTATATTCACTAAATCCAGTCAAAGTCTGAGGATGAAAATTAATAGATAAATAAATAAAATATCCTGATTTCGTTGCTTCTGCGGTAGATGAATATTAGCTACGACATCAGAGTAAGCAAGAAAGGTATAGAATACTTCCACTTGTATTTTTCAGAGACATCGGTCTAAAATTAGAGATGGAAAAGGAATTGAAAAACCGAATTAATGACTAAGGACACAAGTTATTTCGATTCGGTTTGATTTAATATTTCAAAGTTTTGTTGTCTCGGGACCATTAAACGTTACTTTTTCACCACCTATCTGAAAGATAGAAATTTTATAACAATTTCATCGGCGAGCGTGTACGAAGACTCCCTCGCCTCGACTCCCAAAAGACCTTGAGGCGTTCCTGCATAAAACTCTTGTTTAGATGCACTTATCACATAGTGATATCGAGCCAATGTTTACCCTTTGTCTAACCTTACACTGAAAACAGAAGAATATATCCGTCCTTTCTTGAACAATTACTGCAAAGTCGCGTATTAAACCGTTGCGATAAATTCATTCTATCACTCATCTTCAATCAATTCTCAGGCATGCACTAGGACACGCCAAACAGTTCTCAAATATTCCATTTGTGGCCCCTCGTCCTAATCCGAGAAGAACATTCTTCGCCATTCTTTCAATTAGTGCCAATATCTTTCCTTCCTCCTCCCCACACAGAATCTCGTTACTGTTCTTCTCGGATTTTCATTTATTTCTATTGCTGGTCCAACAAATTGAAACGTTTTCATAACGGAAATCTTAATCTTCTTTGCTGCTGAAAATACTCGAAAATGTTTTGCTCTGCTTATGAGAAAAGACAACCAGCGAGCGCTCCTAAAGTGGCGCGTGCTACTCACGAAAGATTCCCAATGAACCCATCCCATCATTAATTCTCGAAAATGAAGGAAATAGCTTTTGAATACTTACTACCTTCGCATCGCCGTCGTTGATTATGGAGATGGTAAGTCTGTCCATGAAGAAACTTCATTTCCGCAAGTGAAAATCGATATCTTTACCGTACGGTTTTCTCCGAATCCAATCCAATTTTGTATGTCCCAATTCTATTAATGATAAGTTCGAGCTTGATCGAGACACATTGATTATGTGTTTTTTGTCCAAACTTTCAATCCTTTTGAACTATTAATTTTGCGTTTTTCGAGTGATCTCAAATGTAATATCTATTTCTATGTTTACTTATCTGTATATCTTTCCATAAAATATAATATTAACATGTGTTAACTTACATATGTGCAGTATACATGATTTATGCATACATGTCTGCTTTTATTTTTAATATGCATATTTGAAGCCAATTCTTGTAGGTTTTGTAACTGAACTCTTTGCGCAGAAAACAAATATTAATTTTAAATTTTACATTATTATCGCTTTATTTCTAATGCTGCATTTACAGAAGTGCAACTTAAGTATAAGCTAAGATATAATATACTGAATGTATCTCCTTCGAAAGTCCATTTATAATTTATGGACAAACAAATACATCCATATATCAGAATAGATTCTCGACGACGACGATTAAATTCATTTATTGCAGGAAAACGTTTGTTAATGGCTCCTGACTCTGGATATTATCCATGGTTTTCTGTTAAGTTCTTTTCAGTCCACTTTTTTATTGAATATCGCGGATTTGGGGAGAGAATCTGGCGTGGATTGAGGTAGGGTGTTTAGGTCAATCGTTTAATCATTCAGCTGTTTTTGGGCGGTGGCATTTACTTATTTTTTTAAGATAGTAATCTCAGATTATGGGCAATACAGTATTTTAGATATGATTTAGTTTTAAGTTGAATCTTTTGGTTATTTTCTTTCAGGTTGTACGTTATATTATGGTAGGTACTAGTGCTATACGGAACGTTCAAAATCCCTTTAATGGTTTTGCTTTTGAACCTATGCGGATTCTGCAGCTAGGGTTGGCACGTATAATGCAAGGTGGGTGATTCATGGGTGAGGATCGAGCGGATTGTAGTTAGGTATATTAGGAATTAAGCGTTTTTGATTGCTTGAGATCTGTTAAATAAGATCCTGGATGAGAAGAATTTCATTCCCGTTGTCTTTTGTATGTAATGTAGTTCTTATTGATGTAATTCCATGTTAATATTTCATCAAGTACCACTCCTAAAAATTACTCTGACATCTTTTTAAGGATGTATTCTCTTCTCTATCGGGGAATCGGTGAAATATCTGGGAGTAACCATCACAAATAACTTAAGATGGTGTACTCACATCCAGAATATATGTGGAAGAGCACTTAATAAATTCGGCTACGTTAAGAGAATAGTCGGAGCGAAGAAAAAGTTCGCGAGCCATGTTATTTTGCCTCATCTTGAGTATGCGTGTATTGTATGGGATAAAAGTGCTGTTGTCGGAAATTTATAAAATGTGCAGCGAAAGGTGATACATTTTTTGAAGAATTGCTACGATAAATCAGTAAACATTACACAGATACTTCAGGACGCAGGATGGGAATCTTTAGAAGTTAGAGGATTTATGCAAGAAATTAATTTACTAAATAAGTTCAGAGAAAGCACAGTCCACCATGTTACATAGACTGTTCTAGTACTGCGAGAAAGATCAGGGAATTAGATGCTAAAACGAATTGATTCAGGAACTCATCCTTTCCTTGAACGATACTAAAAAGTAATCAATTTGAGAAATAGAGTCATGGTGCACACACCCCCTGCCATACGCCGAAAGACAGCTTGCACGGTACTTACATGGGTTAGATGGAAGAGGAGACTTTTAGTCTCAATCTCGCCCGAATAAAGACGTATTATTATTATTATTATTATTACATAGACATAGGTATGGATAAACATGCTTGAACTGTCCTATCTTCCTGTTATCTGGGAAAGATTCTCTGGTTGGCAGTCGATAATCTTTCCTGTTAGTTGTGTCTTGGGAAGGGATGGAATTTCACAGTGATTCATATCTCAACCGAAATTTAAATCCGGGTTTTCACTGCTGCCCATTCCGAGACTGGTCACTTGTTAAAATAAACTATTAACTCTCCTATGATTTAATACCTCACGTATAGCAACTTTTTTCTTTAGGATAGTGGCACTTACTGTGTTTTATCATACTTTTCCAGGTATATCGGACTGGTTTTACAAACAGTGCGCCCATGACGTTAGGCTCATTTGTTTCTCCAATTCCTTATTTTCATTTCGGCAGCCTTAAGCGCCGCTACTTAAAAACTGAGTTTCTCTAAATTTTGTCAAAGAGAGATTATAGAAAGCTTTATTCATTAGCAAAGATACTTTTTAAAAATGTTATTTTAGCCTACAGCAAATTCTGGCTCAATTTCCGCCCTTTTTTTCCCCTTCCGTCCTGAAATTCATCTATTTTTTGCATCCTCTGCTAAGAGTTCAGATATAGGTATAGTCTCATGTCACTTTCCCTTCCATACCTCCATCGCCGAATCCATTAGCTGCTGCTTTTCGGTATTAATATAGTGAAATTTTCGTTTTTTGTTTTTCTTTTCTAATGATATTAATATTTTACATGATATTAACATTAATTTTGGTTAAAGACAAAAATGTACATGGCCTGCGTGAATCAATCAGAAACACAGTGAAAAACAGTCTAAATATCTTTTGATATAAGTTAAATAATAAAAGTGAAACAATACTTTCAAATAAAATACGCATGCCATCGGAAAAATGAAGCGGCAATATTGCGGTTTGTTGTTCCGCAGATTTTGTAGTATATTTACACAATTAAGTATAAGTGAAAGATAAGATAGGAATTAGGTTTGATAAATTCTAGATATTCGTAAATTTTAACTATCTGTTAGCAAAAATAGAGCAAAGCTAAATTTCAATTCCGCAACTCCAATCGTTCTAAATCTAAAAATGTCTACAAAGCTTATTCGAAGAATTGAAGCCATATCTCTTTATTACAAACTCCTTTGCGATAGATTTTAAGATTTCAGTTTCTTGACATCGGTCGATTTTTTCCCTCATTTAATTTTTCCCCGGTATAAAGGAGTTGCTTAAAAGTTTCTTAACACTATAATAGAAGAATATACACCAGAGAAATTTTCACCAAAGTAAAAGAAAGTTTGTCGTAGGCTAGAATAGAACCAAAGAGTGCAAGTCTATGTAAAAATATCTTTCATATCGTAAGGCATTTTGGTAGCTCGAAAAAATATATTTCGATGAAAATTTAAAAGGAAAACTTGACGCGCAATGGAAACCGCAGAGAGACTACTAAATTTCTATGGAGATAAGGCATTTCACATTACTGTCATTACGATATCTAGGAAGTTTCAGAATGACAAAGCTACGAATTACAGACCGGCGGGTCTTAGGAACACGATTTTGAATTAGGGAGAGGATTCTGACTTGATTACATTTAAAAATCTATTCTAAGATCACACAATTCTAAGATTAAAAATATCGAAAAAATATGATAAAAGCCATTAATACATATGGAATATTCATATCAAGATAATCCTTTGGTATAATAAAATGGACCGAAACGGTAATGAACTTACAGAGATTAATAAGAACGAAGCAAAAATGGCAACCTACCACAATCGGAAACCAAAATCTGCAACAGTTATTTCACACTTTATTTCACTTCCATTTCGGAAGAAAGAGAAGGGGATTCATATACATTAAATGTTTATGTAAAAGACAGATGTCCTCTCTCTAGCAATTTTTCCTCAACAAAATCAGTCATAGATGAGCAAAGTCGTTTTCCTATTTGATAAAAACTACACTCCATTAAATCTCTTGAGAGTTACCTGCAATCCTTGTAAATCCTTTTTAGGTTTTCTTCTCTATTTCTACTTACAAATTTATTTATTTTTTTACTTATAACGACAGGTTACATGGAAGAAGGGACTTTTCAGTCTCGATAATGCCTTAATAACGACCTTAGAGGCCTTAAAATAGATGAACAAAGCAGGTGCGAGGGTACGGATGGTAATCCACGCTAGGCATTATAGTGATGTAAACCAACAAAACGTAGGCAAAGAAGCACCAAAAATTTGGTTGGTGTACGGAAAGACAGGGATCCATAAGGTTGCAGGATGGTGGCAAACACAAACTATCTGCATAAACATGATTGAGCGGCAAAAATATAAACCATAAATATATAAGTATCCTTCTATATTTTAGAATACAATATAAACGTCTTAATTGGGCGAAATTGGGGCTAGAGAGTCCCATCTTCCATTTAACCCTTATAATTACAACCCAGAATCTATATTGGAAACCATAGTTATAGACTTATTTGGACTGCACTAAAATGACAAATAAAGCAGTTCATCTCGAGTGGCCTGACATTACACACATTTAAAGAAAATTAAGTTTTTTTTATAGATTTAGTAGTCCCTTTAACTGACAACGTTGAAAGAACAATGCATGAAAACGACAGCAGATATCAAGACCTGGGAAACGAAATATAAGTATCTAGAGTTTGAAACAATTTGAAACAGTACCGGTTGTTATGACAACTACAGGTATAATCCCAGCAGAGCTCTTCAATAGTGTAGGTAATTAAGTTTAAACCGTAACATATACATTGAAATTCAAAAGGGAGTTATCATTCGAACTTAACACATTGCCAGAAAGATTTTAGACTTCGGAATATAAATAACTATTTTAATAGTTGAAATAATTTTCTTTAGAAGTATGTACTTGGGATTTATGCCCGTACCATGAACGACTCAACAGTGCTGAGAAAGGAAGGTAAATACTAATAATAATTCCCTTAATGGAAACAAGAAGACACTAAATGCATGAATTTTATTAAAAAAGTTATTGACGAACACACAAAATCATCCTGGTGTCGGAAAAATTGATCAGTCGGGACTAGAGGTTAGGAACTTGTGATAGGAATGCCTAACTAACCACTCCACCAACGCAGCCGGTGCATTAAATGATAATCGTCGTTTGAAATCATGATCATTTTCTGTCGTCGTGCTTATGAGTGAATTTGACCATCCGATTTGATACTTCATTCGAGTAGAACCGCAATAGGTTCCATACACACATTACAGACTTTTTAGGCAATGCTACGATTGGGGTAAATACAACGAAGGAAAATCAGAAAGAAGAAACTTCTCTTTTAATTTACTTCAATACAAGCAACCTTATTTCCATACTTAGGTTGATATTTGCTATGAATTGAATTAAATTTAGTTAACGTGTTGCGCGGATTCCAGTGCAAAAAAGGCGCAATCATAAATATTAAAATAAACCGGAGTTCTGGGACTATTATCGCTCATGACGAATCTTAATAATATAATATTTGTCGAATAACATGCTTAAAAGTGAAATGGGCCAATGATAGCTTACGTTGTAGTGTTCGTGGATCAAACCAACATCAGGGCGAAGTGCTGTGGAGACACAGTACGAATGAACACTGAAAAAACCAAAAAGCTGCAATTAGTCTATTTTAAGAGTAAATTAAACTTTAATATTTCCTTAAGTTTTACGGCCACTCTTAATCTCTACATTTCGTACATTTAAATCGGAATCTTAACCAGGAAAACGATTGTCAAAGATTAAACATTATATTATTACGTTAATTGGGGTTCTATTTTCTTTTATACGAAATCATTAAGAGGCTGAGGATTCAAATTAACATTCGTTCTAGCGCGTTTACGATAGGAAAAGCATTAAAAGACGTATTTTAACAGTAATGGGCTTTAATGACTCAGAATGATGTTAACAGAGGTTCCCGTTCGGCTTTCTGAGCAAGTGCAATTCTCCAATAAGGAGGAAGCGAACAGTGTTTGGGATGACGCTGTTATTAATTTCTACGTCGATACCAATAAAGACTCAAATGTATTATATGTATTCGGCGATAAAGAAGGAGAATTCACGGATCTGAAGCGTAAAGGATGTAAGCATCATCTTCTTGAGAGTAGCAAATTGTCCGTTTCATATCAATCTGCTTCAAACAATGGCCCGTACGAATCTACAGGATTAAAAGAGAGCTCGAGAACTTGAAAGTGGCTTCATTTCAGTCATTCGCGTTCGCAACTCGAAAAAACCATAACTAGGCTGAGAAACATTTAACAATTATCACTTAAAAAGATTGCTGTGCCGCATGAGCACGGATGGTCGTGAGAAAGAGGCCGAAGAGAGAGTTGCAGTTGTTATTTATTATTTCTTATCAATAAACTACGCATCTATAACCACGTATTAGCGTGTTAAATTTGCTTTTTTGAGTAATAATTATTCGAAGGTATATAACATTTCAGAAAAATGTTTTACTTATAAGTTTGTATTGAATAGCTAGTAACTTTAACGTAAAAACTATTATGGACTGCTTCAGGCACGACTTTGTGGTAGGGCTCCATGATTTAAGAAAGAAATAATTATTTTTGTATACTTCTAACTTTATTGATTAACCAACAATAATAAAAATAAGGCAAATAACAATTAAAGGGAGGTTTTTAAAAATTATGAACAATTATTTGCATAATTACACCAGTTCGATTCTCTATCCTTAATATTAAAATTGTCAGTATTACAAAACATGGAACTAATGATTACTGCACCAATAATCATCGACATAAGCAATAGGAAAACATCCCATATTTTTATTGCATAGTTGATGCTACAAAAGTGAATGGGGAAAACACATAGTCTTAGAAGGGAATGAAATCCATTGGAAAGCCTCTCTTAGGCGGTGTACTCGTTTTGGAAGTACTGTGGCTTTGTCTAGATTGAATTAATAAAAGTAATAGTAGTAATACCAAGGTGGAGTGGTGTTCAGCGATCAGCATATTTTATAGGCAAACTCCTGCATGTCATGTAATTATTGACAAAGATATGGACAGGGGCGGAATTAGAATTACTGGCATACTTGTGATTAAAAAAATTGTTTAAGAAAACAAAAAATACAATTCTAAGAAAACATGTGGTACATTAACATTGATATAAAACGCAATAGTTGCCTTCGGTTAAAATTCCAGTAGATTAATAATGCACCTACTTTTATAAACTGGTAAAACCTATGTTTAAAACAAGAAGCGGGAAGGGTACGGGCAAAGGGTAGGCCACAGAATCTGTCGTCAAAGCGTCAAAATATTCCAAGTACGAGGTATAGAGGTTGGGCCACTTCGACTTAGAGTTCTCATAACTCAGGAGGGTCGGCAAGTATTCTAGTATACTACGGTAAATTCTATGCCTAATCGAGGTTTTCTCAAGGACAGACTTTTCTTCAACTTATAGAGGTTTTCGAGTTATCGAGGTTCGACTGTATTCTGTTCTTGTGATAGAGTAGCGATTCTGCGGTATTTCTATCAGTTTTAGAGTACAGTGGATATTCGTTCAATTTTACGTAGAAAACATCTGGGAGAGCATATTTAAAGTGTAGACTACTGATAGTCATCACCGGACACAACATATTATGTTACAGATCCTTTTAGGAATAGACAGAGAACAGAACAGCTTCTATAAACAAAGAAACTTTCACTCATACAAGCGAACGAGCTAGCGAGTAAAACTGCTGGCGAAATTTTGGTCGACGATGAATTTTTCGCTATCTGGCTCAGGTTACAAAGGTTCGAAAACGACTGAAATTGAATTCTGCCATTGTCCTTTTTTGTACGTTGGCAAAAAAGAAAGATGTTTGTGACGGTTTGAGACTCAGGAAAATCGAATGCCGACTAACGAAGGCGACTCTTGAACGAATTTTACTCGTTTGCCGGGATATAGTATACCATCTGCTCTGTTATTCCTTAAATAGTGTGAGCTTTTTCCTTTGCGAGATTTTTTTGCTATTAATGATTGACTCCGCCATGACAAATGGTCACATTTAACAACCATTGTGCATACAGTTTCACAAAGAGCAGGAGTTCTTCTACCACTCGATTTAAATTCAAGAAATTTGATGATGTATGCTTTGAAAAGCAGTTCAATCATTTAAGCACGTAGTTATATGCGAGCAAGCATCTGACTGCCTCTCTTATTTCTTTGAAGAAGTTTAAGTGCCGTTTCTACGCAATTGAGATTTCAACCTATATTTAATAGAAGCAGAAAAGAGAAATAAAAAAGTCCCAACATTTTGGCCTAACCTTGCCGAAAGAATAAATGGTAATAATAACAACATTTTTACCCTTTAATACACATTATTGACATTAATAAGGCTTCACAAATCAATACACCTATACTAAATCGATTCAGGTACTATGGAAGAACCCCATTCAGTATTCATTTATACTACTTACTGGAATATTCCTAAAATTATTCGCAAATATTTCTGAGTTTTCAGAACGGATTGTAGGAGGAAAATGTAATAAACACTATAAATAAAATGGTTACAGGTGACTTTGAACGTCACCTTTGAAAGGAAAATTCTCAACTAGAAGCGGACATGAAGAATCTCTGATGGGAGCGGGACTTGAACTCGGTACTCGCAATTTCCGGTTCGTTGCTCTGACCACTCAGGGTTCTGACCGTATAGTTTTTTTTCTTCTCTGTTTCTCCTACAGAATAAAAATGTTCCCAACATTCCACTAAACTAGGGTAAACTACGCGAAACTAACGTAAAAGGTAGTTTATAAGAGATAAAATTTTACACGACGCCATTTCTTCTTACTTTTGACATGCAAATTCATTATAAAGAATTTCCTTAGAAATGCTAATTTAAGTTACCTCAAATGTAAATGGTGCTGTTTTTTTCGAGTGCAAGTACCTTCCGCTCGGAAACGAGAAGAACCAAATCCTCAACGGAGAACTCTTGGAAGGCTCAACATTCTTCTTCGGGAGGATATTGATTGCACCAACATTGCGGCCACAAACTAACTGCTTTTGCATTGGGACGATCGATTTGGCTTTCGTGTGAGCCGAGACGTATTTTGCTCCTTCGTCGACCAAATATACATCGACCCTTAAAACGAAACAGAATGACCCTAATATGGAATGCTCTACTTTGTTACGAAGTGAAACAGTCGAGGAGGAAACCTTTCCGGGAATATAACCTTTCTCCACCCGAAACTATTTTAACAACTGCTGGAAATAGACAGGCAATTACTCTTACCTTTCCGTCATGGACGGGGTACAAAATACCTTTGATTATCATAATCCCGCGGGCGTCTACTGCTTCTGCTTTTGAGTAGTTTCCTAACAACTCCTACAGATTGTGATAGAAGCTTTTTTTGAACATAGCTTTCGTTCAACAATTTCTGACGTTTGTTCTGGTCGTTTGTTCTCAATTTCAATTATAACTTAAAGTTTAGTTTGAAAGAGCATCTATGAAGTCATCATCACAATGGCTGGTAGAATCCAAATTGATCACTCTTAATCACAACAATCTTTCCATAGGGAATGGAGCTTACATTGAAATATGAGGAATGCTGTAGTTTTCCTATGCTTCTCTCATTCGGTCAGAATACTCTGAGCGGGAAAGGGTCAGGTAAAAGTGGTACAACAGCCCTATGAATAATACTTCTCATAGCATTCAATAAGGATTGATGAATGCCATAATTCAGTGTTTCTGTAATAATATAACCAATAGTAGGCGCATTCACTATGTCGAATTCCATAATTGGAGGAAATAAAAGACTAAAAAATCCCATAAAGTATAATAACAAACGACCAATTTTAACTGGTAAGAGTCATAATCAGGCGATTCTTATTTAGTCGATGATTCTTAACCCTTGAAATTGTTTCTTAGTTATTAAACCTTCCGGGTTTTTTATGAAGTATATAATTTCGTCCGATATCTCATATAGATGAATTAAACGTAGGATAAATTTTCCTCTATCTTATATGGAAAGGCAAATGAAATATACTCAATTAATCAATATATGGTTTTAGGGAAGATCTACTGTCATTGTTGATTTCCCCCACCTTTTAATTTACTATATTCCTTTTATATAAATTTATTCCCGGGGGTCCCGGGTTCGACTTACGGACTCAAGTGCAAAATGACCTCAGCTCACGAAGCACTTTCAACAATACTACTAATACCAAAATACATAGATGAAGTTACGTCATGCACTGCATGCAGAGCGACAGTTATTAGTATAACTATTACAATTTAAAATAGAACGCAACGATTGTAAATGACTATTAAATTATATTCTTTTTCCCCTACGGTATAATCAAATATCTGTGAATGCCAATAGAAGTGACTACTGGGTAGCAAGGTGATATTGGTTTAAAAGAATATCGGATTATTGTTAAGTATTTGATGTATCGGCCCCATTTCCATAGCTATTTAGTAATAAACCTCTAATTTCTTTTACAACAGATTGTCTAAACAAGCCAGCTTTTTATCTGTTAAATAAACCAAACCGAAATTCAAATGCCTCTGGTTGATAAAGGAATGCTAAGAAGGAAATCATATTTAAAATAATGATCGACTTACGCTCACTTTCAAAATCTAATCACTCGCTGAAGATTATACAGTTAGTTTGTTATTATTTGCTGGTCCGAAGATAATTTTTAGAATAGTGCACAAGTAAAAGAGAGCAATAATTTGCTCAGCATATTATAAAGTATGCAATACATGGTTTTTCTAAATATTAAATGTGACACACATTAATTAATTGTCACCCAAACATTCGATAAACAGGGTTCAAACCGCGAATAAATTACTACGTACATCTTAGCTGAAATGATGCGCACAAGCCATTATAATGTAGTTGACTCAGTTGAATATCTCGGAATCACCATAACAAATAATATAAACTTGAGCACACATATTCGAAAAAAATGCGGTAAAGAAACTAAAATGCTCGGTTCACAACGCACATTGTAGGTAGATGCGATGAAAAGGTTAGAGAGAGATGTTATTTCACCTTGGTTAGGCCCCACCTGGAATATGCGACGAGTATATGCGACCCAGCGGATGAAACGAATGCTGATGAACTCGAGAAAATGCAGCGCAAGGCGATACGACTTGTTAAAAAGTGATACGATAGGAAAGCAACCTTTACACAAATGCTCTCAGACGCAGGTTGGGAATCCTTGAAAGAAAGGAGATTAGAAGCTAGGCTGCGATCGTTAGATAAATTCAGAGGTAGTACATTTTGGGAAGGCGTAATTGGTATTATGCGACCCCCTTCTGCTACTTCGGCAGATCCGACAGTGAACGTAAAATAAGAGAAATAGATGCGAGGAAAAGTTGTTTGAGAAGCTCATTCTTTCCGCGAACGATACGCGGTAACAATAAGCTGAAGAGTTCATTCGAAAGCTTGGTGTTTACACCCCCTGCCACACGCCGAAGAGCTGCTTGCAGGGTGGCCATGTAGATGCAGATGCGTAAGTAAACATCCAGTCATCGGAAATGAGTTAAAAGTAAAGAAATCTTCTCATGTAATAGAACTTACGTATGTAAGAAAATCTTCGTATTTGCCTTACTTCGCCAGTTATTTCTTGTGTCGGCTAATGAATCGTATGATTCGTAGAAATGAAGACTGTTTTGTGCATTAATTCTTACGGCCGGATTCCTATACTGCCGCCACCCATTATCGGGAAAATTGACTCCCACGGGAATCGAATCCATGGGCCGCTTCTATCAGAGTTGGATGCGCTAGCTCTTATGCCGAGAAGAAGCCCTTATAGATTATTCGAGAAGTTTGTGAAGCAAAAACATGGGGGAGAGAGTCAGTAATGACTGGGTAATGAATGGATTTGGAGTGAAAGTAAGGCCGCGTGAAAGGGTTTTACGTTAGTGAATAGAATGGTGAATGGAAATATAAGATAGAAATGTTGTATGAGGAGAATGTGAATTATCCTTAATGGAAAAAAGGAAAAGCTGGTTGAATGAGGTGCTGAAGAGAAGAGTGTACGGAGTTTTAATAATGAAAGGAATGTGTGAAAATATGCGCCTAAAGCGATAAATACATCAAAGTATATGGAAGTCGTGAGGATGTCTATATTAGTGTACTGATTAATGTGAATAAACAAGGCCGATAACATGATAACACGGTTACCCTGAGAGTAATTTGTGTGAGAGATATGAATTATTTTTATTTATTATTTTTATTATTTCGAGATTGAAATCTTCTATAATACTCAAATCCCCTGAATCCCACAGAGAAAAATTGCAGTAGGTAAGCTTTTAGGATTGCTCTAAGTAGCTGTTATATTTTCCAACCAATTGAATGTTTTTAAGTAAATGAACAACCCTTCTTAAAATAAAATTTAAAAACTGAAGATTCTGTAGTTACAGATATTGCAATCAACCCTTCGACTACAGATGCCACGACTTCCCCATGTACATGAAATATTTTCAATTATATTGAGCGAGATAGATAGATAATAGATGATACAAGTAAAATGTAAAATAACAAATTTCTTGAAAATTCAATCGGATACGGATGAAATGAATACGAAACATATAACATTTGAACTCAATATGCGAAGGCGTTACTTCTTGAAGGGCCATGATAGGAAAAGAAATATCTCGTACACTTCCACAGATTTAATTGACATGTTTCGCTAGCGAGCATCATCATGTCGCATCAATAAAATCTGTGGAAGTGTACGAGATATTTCTTTTCCATTCATATAACATATACGCTAATTAGGAACAATAGAGATNAAGATAATTCAAAATAAAAATAATAAAAATATAAGCATAAAAATGAAATTTTACACAATGACAATATAAAAGAGGGAAAGCTTGGTGTGATGTTACGATATAGTAAACATAATCTTTAAAGAAGGAAATAGAAAAATATGCATTATACATACACACCTTAGAAATCAATTTGTAAACATTAAAGTTATGATTGAACATAAGGCATATTTCAATATTTTTTCCTTCACGTTCTTATGTTCATTAGAAGAATTCTCATCCGTAGAAGACCGAAGAGATGTAGAAAATATAAAATGTTGTTTATTTTTACAACTGGCAGTGCATTCAAATCAGAATGAGTACGTTTGAAAGGAGTCTTTTTACGGGTATTTAGCGTATACCCATGCTCTAAAATCCTGCTCTACTTATTAATGCAACTTTACCTGTTGAATTAGTTTCTTTGAAAACACTTTTGTAAGCTTCCGTCCTAATTAAAGATCCCATCATCCTACTCATTCTGAAAACGGCAAGATTTTCATTAGAACCGTACCGTTCCGCCCAGCACATAAATTCCGTACCCTATCCATTATTCTTGGGCGGACCCCGCAGCCCAGAACATTATTTAATTTATAGGCGAGGAAAAAATACGGTCATTACGAGAGTCTTCTACTTCTCAGTACATTCATGCGCCTCAAAATTGCATACTTAACTATTTTCCTTTACTTGTTGATAACTTGTCCTACCCTTTAACATCCAATCCCCTTCGTTTCTTTTAAACAACTTTTGTCTTTGTCTTCCCCTCTTTCTTCCGCCTTCCGCTCAACCTTCAATTACTTTCCTTTCGAGGCAATCCCTCTCCTCTCAATATCTGACACGCCCATTTCTTCTGCCACCGTTTTATTTCTTCGATCAAGACCCTTTTCACTCCCACCATCACCACCACTTCCTCACTTGTTTTATAATCAGCCAGACTTAATTTTTCCTCTCTATGCCACACCCAAATATCCAACGTCTTTAATCTTTACCTGTCTCCCTCTTTTCAAGTCCACCTTCCACAACAGTACGACGAAACACTGTGGGATAATGATCTTACCAGTATATTGTTCATATCACTGTTCCACTACTCTTTTATAACTTCATTTATACCGTAAATGTATTTAGGGAGAACAATACGTAAATTGGGGATCCACCTGGTCTAGTATTCCCCATTCACCTTGATTTTCAAATGAGCTTCTCATCCCTTCACGAATTGATTGGTTTAGTTTTACTTGCGTTTATTTTCATTCCAAACCAATTTTTACATAATTTTGGCCACTGATTTGCATCTACATTGATATCCTGCTAGTCACCAATCGGGACGCGACAGGGGATGCAAACACCAAACAAACAATCAATTTCGTGGATATTATCGCAGATCATTCTTAGAATAAAAGAGCTATTCATAAATATGTTTCCTCTCATTGATATTCCTTATTGTTCGTTACTCGTTATCAGATGGGCCAAATTAGCATTGAGGTCGTATAATTTCTCTTACGTTTTCCATGAACTGCTCTCTGAATTTATTTATCAATCGCAAACTTGCTGCTGATCTTCTTTCTTCAAAGATTCCGAAACTGCATCAAAGGGCATATTTGAGACGCTGATTAGCAACTCTCACCTTTATAGGAACCACGAATAAAAGCTTTGTCGGCTGATTATCTTGCCGACATTTAAATCGCAGCAAAATCTATTTTTTTAGTAAAACCTGTTTATTATTCTCCTTGGACATATCGCTAAGTCGAGCTTTTTCCTTTTTCGTTATTTTTTTCCGCTCTTTCCCGTATTATCTAACGCATTTTTATATATAATTATAACTCATCTTAACAAGCTTCCCTTTTAGGTTTTACTGTTAACAGTAGTGACGAATACATTCATGAAGCGAGGTATATCTTTACTTAAGGTGACTTTCGTCATTTCCGAAGCTTATCCTATAGTATAGCGCCTCGTAAAAATTACTAGTTAAGTTTGAAATGAGCAGCGAAGGTCTTGGAATGGCTGAGTGGGAGGCAACTAAAGGCATTTCAAATCGATCATTATAAATTACGTTCACGTTTCTTCTTTAAGATCGGCGACCGATTTTTTCCCGTATTTTGCAGTATTGGCGCCATGTATGAGAAAGTCGTGACACTAAGAAAGACTTTCTTCCTCGCAGTTTAATCATCGCTGTTTGCGTAACCATTCCTAGACTGATGGGCAGTGAAAGTTTTTTGTTCTTATTTTCATCGTGGTTTCGAGATTGGAAGCAAAAGCGGCGATAAGGAATGAGGTATGCGACGGAAACACTTACAGTATTAAAAATAAACAGATGCATTTTGGTCAAATAATGCTTAAAATTAACCCATGAATTAACACACACATAAATGCTCTATCCATAATTTCGATCCAAGACGTTTGTTTTAGGTTTTTACTGGTGAGCAATAAAAAAATTTAAGTTTACTGCAATGTCTCTATATACTTGGAATTGGATATTTCATGTGAGTTTGTTTATGCGAGATATACGAGTAGGACTATTTACATTTTGTTGAAAAAATTAATACATTTTGCATTGCTGAATTTTCCAATAAATATCATCAAATGCCACTTTATAAGTTTCAATTTTCCTTACCTTCCAATCCTTCAGATTTTCTTTCGTTATTAAATAAGAAATTGCCATAGAGATATATTTCGGTAGAATGGTGGTTAACCTGTTAGAAACACTTCCGGGTTCGGATTTCGGTATAGATTTACACGTTTGTGTTCTATATGTGTTAGTTGAAGATTGGCATCAATACCCTGCAAGCCGGCTTTCGGCGTGTGGCAGGTGGTGTAAACATCGGATGTTCGAGCTATTTATTTATCTTGTTATTATCGTGTATAGTTCGCGGAAAGAATGAGCCCTTAAATCGACTTGTCATAGCATCTATTTCCCTTATTTTACGCTCATTGTCGGATCGGCCAAAATAGCAGGGAGGTCGCATAATATTGATTACGTCCTCCGCAAACGCACTGTCTCGAAATTTACCAAGTAATCGCAGCCTAGCTTCTAAGTTCCTTTCTTTCAACGAGCCCCAACCTGCGTCCGAGAGCATTTTCATAACACTAGCTTTTTTATCGTAGCATTTTTCACAAAACGTATCGCCTTGCGCTGCACTTTCTCGAGTTCGCGGATATACGTTTCATCCACCGGATCCCATATACTTGCCGCATATTCAAGATGGGACCTGACCAAGCATCGCTCTCTAACCTTTTCATCGCATCTACCTACAATGCGCCTTATGTAGCCAAGCTTTTTGATTGCTTTACCGCCGATTTTTCGGATATGAATGCTCCAGTTTAAGTTATTCACAAGAGTGATCCCGAGTTATTCAACTGGCTGTACTACATTTAAATTTATTCCGTTTATTTTGTACGGGTAATTCAGATAAATTTGTTTTCTTTCGATGAAATTAACGACGGAGCTTATACTAACATTTAATTCTAATTGCAATTTTTCGCACAACCTATGAATGTGGGTTAAATCGTTTGGTAGGTTATTACGATCCTCCGCCATTGACATTTCTATGTATACCACCGAATCATCCGCAAATATCCTCACATTGCTATTTATCTCGTCACTCAGGTCAGCGATATGTAAATATATAAGGAAGAGAAGAGGTCCAATAACGCTGCCCTGAGGTAAATAGTAAATAGAATAGTAATGTCTAAAAATTCATCCGTATAAATTCAAGATATTTTTTCATAAAATCAGTTCGCTCTTCTCTTAGTTCTCTTTTTTTTAGCGATTCCAGTTCTCAAAAACCAAGTTCTAGAATGCTTTTACTGACACAGTACATTCGCGGAATCAAAAAAACGAAGCAAGCACCGCCGTTGGAAACCAATTCAATAATGTCACAGGAATGTCCTTCATGCATCCTATCATTTACTCTTAGCGGTTCTGAATAAAGAAATCCCTCATCTCTCACTCGATTCATCACGGAACCGCTCATCTTTTCCTCTCAAATCTTCGTCTCTTTTCCCATTATCTCCCACTTCAAGGATAAGGATAAGGATTTACTCAATCGTTCATTCCATCGCATTTACTTCTCATCATTCAGGCGGGTTAAAAGAGGCAATGAAAGAAAATTCCGCGGAGATTCTCGATAGGCATTACCCTGCGCCTTGGTAACATCAAGGAGCCACTCCCACCGTAAGAAACACTTCTCCACACACTTATTTTCCATCTTGTGGGCGTGCCCATCCACGATCCATCTCGTCCAGGAGTTCATTTCCTCGGCTCAGCGTCCCCCCGAGGCCGCCAAATTTCATCCAATCTCTTTGGCCTCCCGCTTCCTGAAATCCTCCATATTCCCGTAATATCCTCTTTTGCCACACCACCCTCCGCACCCCGCATATTGCCGCACCATATCACAAGCGTGAACCTTAACCCGTCCGTGCGACCCTTCCCTTTCAGCCAAGAAAAACCTCATGAACCCAGAAGGGAATATGAAAAGGAGATAAGACGGTCCTCGCGCATTTATTTATCAATATCCAGAAAGTTGAAATTTGCACGACGTTCCGGAATAACAGCAGGTGATGGACTAAAACTATATATATATATATATA